>JXSR01S007083.1:46434-58363 GCA_000969725.1 Ophiothrix spiculata | reverse complement strand
TTTGTCTTGGTTTTGTCTGTGTTATGTATTCATTGTATGTTTTTGTCTTGGTTTTGTCTGTGTTATGTATTCATTGTATGTTTTTGTCTTGGTTTGTCTGCAATGTGTTCATTGTATGTTTTTTGTCTTGGTTTGTCTGTGTAATTTATGCATTGTATGTTTTTTGTCTTGGGTTTGTCTTCAATGTAATCATTGAATGTTTTTGTTTTGGTTTGTCTGTGTAATGTTTGCATTGTATGTTTTTAATCTTGGATTTGTCTGTACAATAGACATTCATTGAATTTTTCTCTTGTTCCACCATTGATGTATGTGAATTAGTATCAGTAAAGTTCAATATTTTTTCAATTTTCATGGTAGACTTAAAATCTTGTGATATTACTGTAGTTAGATTTAAGAACAGTTAAAGAAGATGCTTCATATGTCTCTTTTTCAAAACAGAATTCTATCCACAGCAAAGTCCTCTTCCTGTCCCTAGATTGTAGCTGATTGTAGCCTGCCGATAGAAGCCAGTTTTTTCGCATTTTACAATAAATCTAAGATGCATGAGCAGTGCATTTTATCTCCATACTCATTCATTTTCACATGTTATCATATCATATTTACCTGATAATATTGAGCAAAATATTGTAAAATGTCAATTCATTATAAACCATCTTTTTCACCTAATAGATAGCAATTTAATGTCTTTTGAAGTCAATGATATTTCGAGTTGTTGAATAAACAAACCCTAGTGATCTTATCACTTTCAGGGGGGGAGCACTCCTTGTAATTGACAGTGATAACACACATATTCAGGACATCTCAAAAGTATGCACCTCTGAGCAAGTATTTTCTGTGTGCTTTGCTGCCAAAAAATAAGACTGCATGTTTTATTTGCTACATACTTTGAACAAGTAATATGACGTTTGACCAATGTGTGAATCGTATGCTCAATTTCAGTGAATTTAATGCCCTATTCAAAATATGTTTGTACAGTGTTCAAGCTAAAAAACAGAGCATTTTTACATGAATGTTTATTGCAGATGAAATCTCCTGTCAAAACACTAGTGCCCTCACCCATGTCTTATTTTATGAAGCGGACAAAAATTACAAGAAAGTTTTAACAAGCAATACTTCAATGATTTTTTTGATTGATTTTGGGAGATGGTTTATGATTTTATGTATAATACTTCAGAATTACTCTCATAACTCTCATAATTTCAGGCTACTAATGTCCAGATTGTGGTAAAATGCGTCAGTAGAATGTCAACAATGTTGCCAAAAACTCTCAAAGCCCAAACTGTGGCAAATGATAATTTTTACCTGTGGCAGATGCTATCAAAGTAGCCCAATTTTCTGAAATGCCAAAATTTAACCAATTGTCCTTGCAATTATCTAACTTTGAGTACTTACAGAAGTTTGGGAAAATTGATATTGATCATGTTGATGTCTTTACTCTTAGCAGTTATCCAAATAGGGAAGTAATAGTTGGTGTAACTGCCTTTTAGCATGTAAACTGTTCCAAACCCTCACTGAATAAAAAAAATATTGCCAAATTGAAAGAAATAAAGCCACTGTTGGCAGATGCGCTGGACAAATTTGACCAACAGCAAGCAAATTCAAAATAGCCCAATTTGTTGAGTAAACTGCGGCATTGGCTATGTTGATTGATATCTAGATTTAGTGGACCTGTGTGTTTATCACATGATTAGCAGTAAATGAGTTCTCACTGTCACATGGATATCATGTGAACACACAAAAAAACATACTGTATATATTGAAGAATAAAGATACTTAACTATATATTTAATGAATCTGTACAATAATTTATTCATGGTGAAGAGCATTATGAGATTAGGAACAACACATTTTAGGATGGTATATATAGTTATTTAAATTTCTAATTGCTGATTACAAGATAGAAGATGTAAACTATGAGCAACAACTAAATTTTCTACTTTGTCTTCTTTATCTTCTATATTCTTTTCGAGGTCAGATGACATTTATTAATCTTATTTTGCATGGATTTGATTCCCTGATTTTGGGAAATTGGTGGACTTATAGTGCACATGAATATGACATGAATGACATTATGGACCTCAGGTGCAAACATCTACATTTCCAATGTTTTGTCATCATTTAAAAGAATGGGATTGATATTCTTTTGGAATTGGCTCAACAAAATCCCATGTACTTTGAGCATGTGTTCATGTATGTCACCTGTTTTATGTGTCTGAATAAAGGATGATTTTCCTCTTGTATTGTCCAACCATATTGTATGTACACCAACATGTTGACACTAATAAAACCATCGAGTGTACCCTTCAATGCTACTTCATCATCCAAAACCAACCCATAATTTGTCCTAATATTACATATAGTGGAACAGCATGGTTCATAAGTAATTTGCAAGTTGGACCTACTATGGCTAATATGTTATGATTGGATAAAGCCATTTAAATCTTAATTGCATCGCATCCATCTAAAAACATACAACATCGCCCTTAAATCTAGTGAAAACTTGTGTTATCCAGTGGAACAGCGGAGCCCTGCTATAGCCAATGGGTTATGATCTTGGCAAAACATTTGATCTTGATAACTCTTATATCCCAAGCTTTGGGTAGGTTTGGGGGTAAAATCTAGTTTGTGGCGAATGGTTATGATGATTTTCGAATGGCCTTGGCCTCGGTATTTGTCTCTCAATTGGGAAAAATATGCTATTATGATCATACTTCTCACAATCCAAAAACCATTCTTTACATTATTTGTACCTATACATACACCCATCTGATTCCTATTTGTAACTAATATCACATTGTGTACCATCCTATATGCTGTGTAACTAACCCACACAAACTGTATAGTCATGTTTAAGTATCCCTGTATAACCACCCTCTCCTGTGTTTGACCTTAGTGTAACTAACAACCATTTTGATTTTATTTTGCTGTGTTTGACTAACCCTAACCCATCCGTTGCCATGTTGCCTGATTGCATAACCTACCATGTTGTAAGTAACCTTTGACCTAACCTTTTCAGCCATGTTGCACCAAATTGTAAGTAACCCTTGGCAGACCGTGTTGTGTAATGTATATACAAAATTGTTATTTACTGTAGAGATCAAAAAAGAAGGTGAATTAACCCTGTTTTATAATATTATACTCTTCAATGCATCTCTTCTGTCCATTTAGCCTGCCTACAACTCCTCTTATCGTCACTCCGTAAGTTGTCTGGATGTAGAGCCTACACAGGCGTCAGTAGTTTGACCTCGCCCCCCAAAAATGCAATGGAATGGTCCGTTTGTGCAAGCTTATCAGTGCTAAACTCTGCTGTTGCTTATGTAGTTCTTACATTTTATTTCATAGGGTCGTTTGATTTATTTTGTTCATAACTTCATCAGCTATTATGATTTGACCATCTGCACCCCTTTGTAAATAATCCATGCCGCCAAAGAGCAGTTCATTCCATTTGAATATTGCACTATTCCATTTGCCAGTTTAGGGGTGTGCAGGTATAATGAGGTTTCTCTGACCACAATCTATACTATTTTGAGTTAACAGCATCCTAGTTCAATGTTTGCAGCTATAGCTTAATTCTTGCTTGCCCAAATAACACAGCAATCATTTCACTTAGTGTGCGTTCATGTGTGTAACAACATTTGTTTGACGTGAGTTGTTTCTAACTAAACTTGTGGAGTTTCATCTTCTTCAGTCAAGCTGACATTATACAAAGTTTGTCTGTTTCTTGCTGTCCGTCATCTTTCATTGCATGAAAATTCATCGAAATGAAAACTAAAAAAAGCACTTCACTCTTCAGCACAAAGTTCTAAAACTCATCTTTGATTTTGAATTTGTTTCAAGTACTTTCATTTCTTTTTCTTTTTGACAATCTTTTGAATCTGATTTATATTTCAACAAATTTGATTACATTCATGTTAAATTTCCCATATCATTATTGTAATAGGTCTAATAGATGATTTCTAAATATTTATCTTCAAGCCACTTTCATACCCATTCAATTTGCTTGTAATAAACACAGTTGACTGTTAATCGAGTTAAATTAAGTTTAGTTTACCTTTGAGATAAAAGTTACTTTTTTACCCTTCTTGGCCATTTAAATGGGAATTTTTTGTTAGTTAGTTACAGAACTAACTTGATGTGATCACAGCTGACATTATGTTTAGGAGTGCAAACATGTCATACTGTATAAGAGTTTTAAATAGATCAGAATCTGTTCATTCTAGCTCTGATTGAAGTAGTAGAATGATGTGTGTTGGGTGTGTCTGTATGTTATTATTGATTATTATACATACTACTAATCTATTATGGTTTTTAAACTAGGTATTGTCATGGAAATAGTAGATAAAGCAATATTTCCATGGTATTGTAGACCATTGTGTGATCCCCATTGTTTTGTAAAAAATGTTTTAATTAATACAACAGACTTATTAGGTTGAATAAGTTCAAAGCCATCAGGAACTTAATGACAGCTTCCAGGGGGCAAACTGAAACTCTTAGTGATCAGGAATAAGCTAAGGTAGTAAACCTTCCAGTGGCTATACCTGAAGCCACTGGGGACCTTAGCAAAATTTCTAGGGATAAACTGAAACATACGAGTGGTCAGAGATAATTATAGCATAGCAACTCTTTAGAAGCTACTTGGGACGCCTTGGAAAATTTCTATGGGCAAATTCTTGGAAATAATAAACATATCTGTTTTGAAGCTCCAGACTCCACTTATGAAAGATTTGCTTTAAAATTAACCTACAACTGTTGTTTTCATATATATCATTGCAAAGTGTGAGTGGGATTGGGTTGTAACATGGTTTTGGATGCCTGGTGCAATTCCAAAGCTCACAAGCTCTGAGAAAAGAAAGGCACATAGATATTTTTTTTTTGCATATTTTACATTGACACCCACATTAATCATTGCACATCCATTGTCTGCTAATATGGACTCCTTCAGGAAGAGAAGTGTGTTTCATCAAAAATAATTAATAAATATTCAATTTCACCATAAGTGAAAATTTATTTAAAAAAATGTTTCTTTGCCAGAGAACATGTGAAACAACCAATTTAGATCTTTGAAAAATTTTACAGCGGGCTTTACTTGTTAAAGGTATTCCAATCTGGCGAAAAATTTAACAAATACTTTTATCATATTGGAATGAAAGTTCTTTTGATGTGCATGTCTTGAGCCAAATTGATACTACAGGCAAGAATGTGTCTTAGAATGACCCATAGAAAACAATATGATATTTATTTTTGTTAACAAAATTTTACAGTAATTCACCGCTATTTTGACCATATATATCTCTTCACAGAAATATAACATGGGAGTGAAAATGTGCAGGGATAATTAGCTTCCTTGTGGTATCAAAATTTCCAATTTGATTTCGGAAAGTGTCGGGGCTAAAATGTGATCAGAATACTCAACTTTGAGAAGCCTGTCTGCATAAACAAGCAATTTTCCTGGGTTTGCAGTATATTGCCTTCACTTGCAATATCCTATCCTAAAATGAATTCTTGTCATCATAAAGGCACAAAAATACAATTCCAACTGAATTTTCATGAAGTTGCTTTGAATAATTTATTGTAAGGTTGTTGAATTCAACAAAGTTTACAATGTCGTATAGCCTCACTAGGGTATAAAGTTCCTCATTGGGAAATGTCGCTAGTCCAGGTAGTTGGACTGAACTGATGTTTAGGGGACCAACTCAAAGAAGTAACAATTTTGTCTCATTTTTCTGTAAAAGTAAATATTGCTATACTGGGATTTATGAAAACATTGAAATGAACTTTGTAATGGTATTTATAAAGATTACTTATCTTAGTTAAATTTAGGTCTACAACAATTTTTATTGTACAGCATATGGAATAAAAAATCACCATATAGATATGAACAATTCTAGATGATTTTTGGGCTTTCAACACATGTTTCCAACAAGCAACCATTTAAAGGGACAATAGAAGCAGTTAGGTTGCAGGCCAATTATAATTCTTAAGATAATTTATGCAGATATGTAGCAACATCTGAAGTAACAACAACTTTAAGTATTCATTATTATTTAACTTTACGATTAATCTGATGTATTTCAGAGTGAATGAAACATGAAATGAAGTATACAAATAATTGTCAGTTTGGTTTGTATTAACTAATTCTGCACATTATGTTTCACCCCGTTTTGGCATGACATAAATGCACAAGACAGTGTTCTCAACATCTTGCTTTCCCCTGTTTTTCCAATTATTTACATCCTGTATATACACCCTTTACAAAAAATAACCGCAGCAATGTGCTACAAAATGCAAATCATTATATGTGATTCATTGTTGAGTTTTTTTGTGAAAAAATTTGAAAAATACTTAAAAAGTCACCAATCACAAGCATGAATATGGAGGGCGGTGCATGAGAACGGCATGAACATCTCATTGATCATACAAAATCAAGAAAATCTGTCTGCATTGTACACTTTTGTGTTTTCCCAGTCTAAAAATGGGAAAGAAAATCCTTGTTCTCACACTAATCACGGAATTGAGTATTGCATGCTGTAGCATGGTTTCACATTTTTTTATCAATCTAATAAAAAATTTAAAATAATTGAAAAGTTACTTTTGTTTTGGTAAGATTATAACAAAAATAAACAGAATCTGCCAACCCAATTAAATGCATGAAAGATGGGGGAGAATTAAACATATAAATGTGATTTAAAAATATATCATAATATTTCATTGAATTGAATTATTGGATACATTTGCCAATAAATAGAGTTAAGATATTTCAATATTCCTTAATTTATAAAATTTGGCAATTATGTTCAAATCGAAGTTAACATTTTCAGAAATTAATACACACCTTATTGTAAAGGACAGAAGATATAATAATAATACTAAATTTTGCATCATACGAACCATGTTGTGTGAAGAATACAGTTACAAGTGGATATAATTATATGTATATATATATATGATGTCAAGTCTATTTTTCTTGTAATATAGAACACCATCCACATTTGTATGATATGTATATAGCTATGAAATCATTAAATTTCCAACAAGTCATGAAATTTTGGACGCAACAATTGCTTGAGTAAACAAGCGTATCACCTCGCGTAGTACGAAAGACTTTCCTTTTCAAGTGATAGACGCGTCAAACAACCAATCGAGATACACGCAGTGTTTTTTGCTATCAATACGTAGACGCACACGCTTTGTAGGAAATTTAATGATTTCAATAATACATACATAGCACCAGATCTTTGTACACTTACATATCAAGGATTGAGAGCCGCA
Source organism: Ophiothrix spiculata (assembly GCA_000969725.1). Classification (NCBI taxonomy): domain Eukaryota; kingdom Metazoa; phylum Echinodermata; class Ophiuroidea; order Amphilepidida; family Ophiotrichidae; genus Ophiothrix; species Ophiothrix spiculata. The sequence goes on along the minus strand of JXSR01S007083.1, from coordinate 51,094 downwards.
ACAATCTAGAGAATGAAAGATTTCAAGACTTAATGGTACATTCAGGATGAATGAATGGTCACAATACTTTGTACGAACAGTTACAAACAGTGTTTTGATGATTTGACCATTTTGTACAAACTTTTGTAATCGTAAACAATAGTTTGAAAATGTCAGCACGCTCTACACAAATTCGTAACCGTTCGTATGAACACTCATTCATCTAGAAAGACTCATTACGTCTTGAATTCTTTTGTTCTTGCAATTGCTGAAATGCAGATACGGCCTTTCAACACTCGATATGTTCATAGTTTTATCAGCAGTAGCACATTGTGAGTTTTATCACTATTCATTGGTTGTGATCACTGAACTCTTACTCGATTTCTTATACCCATGTGTGGTCACAGTGATGTGTGGTATAGCAAACAATAAGTAGCATGTGTAAGAGATTTGTGTCAGTAGATGTCAAATAAAAGATAGGCGCTGCCTTAAAAATAAAAAAAGATAATGATGATGATGAGAGTACTGGTGCTATATGTATGTAGAATAAAGCTTCATCAATTTGTTGCGAGGTCAATCTGTGTTGTTCTGGAAGAATTTTGATACTACTCTTGATGTAATCAAAGTTTTCCAGAATAATATTGGTTGTAAAGACTACTCTTAAAATTTTGATATAGCACACGTTTTTCCAGTTGGTATCATGCAAGTAATGAAAATTGGTCAATCAGACAAGCTATGCATGATGTATGCTAAATTAGAATTTTGAGTGTTTACTGTTGTGATACATTGATTATTGGAATATTATGCATTATGGGATGAAAATGGTCCAGGATAATAAATTGCTTAAATCTATACCATTTCTTTCAAAATGTAATAGAACAATGATCAATGTATCAGCAATATAGCCTTATAGAATTGATGAAGCTTCTTAGCTATGTGAAATGATATAGACTCACTTATGTATTTAGAGGAACTATGACATTGTACATATAAAACTGTTCATCCGTATTCCTAGAATCGTATGCTTGGCCTGTTAGAAACACAGTGATTATTGTCAATTACTATGTAATTTGGTTAGAATTTAGGATGTAAACTAATTTGTAAAAATTGGGATTTGTTTAAAACTGATAAATTAATTGATAAAAATTAAGCTGGTTACTCTTCCCTTGATTAGATTGATTACTCAACGTAGTATGTTGTAGAGCCTGGAACATGCGACATCACAGGCAGAAAATAATTTGTAACAGAAATACTTTGTTAAATATAGAGTAAAATGCATTTAAGTAATTTTAACTCAGTAACAAGAAAAAGTAAAATGTTAAGTTCATATCTTAAATTATTGCTTACTTATGCGTTTACTATTCTAACTCCTTCAAATTTGCTGAAATTTCCTTGGAATTTCTGAGTTTTGCAATTTTTTTCACCATCACTTATTATTTTCCAGCAGTATTCATCCTTGGTACTATTATTTTTGACGGTTATTTTATATAAAATAAGTTTTTCTTTTGGTTGCTAAAATATGTGATCAAATACTCATGACTTGCTTTATAAACTATGATTTGATTTGCAGTGTTTCTTTCAGAATTCTATGTCACTTTTCTCTATTGCAGAAGCTTGATCTCAGTTGCTATGTTCAGACTTAATTTGATTTTAAAATGAAAGCCTTTTTGATCAATTTCTTATTAAATAAAAATGTTGTATGGGTTTGGTTTATTCAAAATCGTTGCAATTTTACCATAATTCCATACCTTCATACAAGTTCATAAGTATATGTTTGAGAGGGGGAGGAGGCTCAATTTCAGGGTTCTTTTGGTTGACCAATAAAAAAATTGCTGCAGATATATAAGTTTTTGTTTTAGGGTTAAGGGGTTCCTTGTTTTTTTTCCCATCTGGGCAGAGGGGGCTCGACTCAAAAATGGAAACATCCTTACTTAGATTGTGGTCATAATACTAAATACAAACAGTCACGAACAGTGTTGAGTCAATCTAGAAGGATCACGGGCAGCGAACTAAGCAAGCTGTGAAGGTGTCGCTCGCTGCTTGTGGTCCTTCTAGAAGGACTAAACACTGTTCATAACTATTCGTATGAAGTATTGTGACCATAGCCTTTCATCCCTCTCTCCCACCTTTAGTTATGGGCTTGTTCTTTGTACGGCGTATAAATTACGATATCAAAGTGTGAAATACTTTCAAATGTTCACACAAAACAAAAATAAAAATGTTATAAGGAAATTTTATAGTACATGGAGTAATTTGAATTGAAAGAATAATGTTATAACAGAGGAAGCCAAAATAAATAGTCCAAAAGGAGTTAAAATTATTGTTATGAAAAAATGAATTAAAAATCTTCAGATATTGAATAATTGCATGTATATACTAAAGTGTGAATAAATACTATAGCCAACTCTACTAACTGCATGCCTTTGAATCACAATTTAAACTATAGGCAAAATGAAAATTATTGGTCAATGTAAACAAAAATACAGGGTGCCAGTTGCATTTACAAACAATGGAGCCCTGCACTCTGGATTTCTGTTTACACTCTCCAGTAAATTGTTTGGCCTATCAGTACTTTTGACATTCGGACATGGTCACAAGTAAAACATTGTGATTTGTGTCTGGTTGTGCAAAAGTACACCAATTAGATTGTATCTATACCAGTTTATCACATTTGTACCACATACTCTGATATAGCCCAAACTACACGCACCCATGCAAAGTGAACATTTTTTAGACTTCATTAGAATTAATAAAATTCATTTCTTATATTAACCAATTTGGCTGACTCTTCCACAGATTGGCCCAGAAGGCTATGCCTTTGGTATCAACAGTAATGGGTATATTCTACTTCATCCGAGGCTCAAGGCAGAGGTAAGTAGCAGAGACTGGTCAGAGAGAACTGACATTGAAAAATATGATCATTGATATTTTCAATTAGAAAATAAGAACTGATGACATCTCGAAAGAAAATGATATAGAAATAGTACTTGGAAAAAACATGAAATAGATGTTTTGTCATTGGTTGGTTAAATGCTACATCGCATATAGTATAGTTGTTGAACAGGGATGTGTAGATATTAATATTTTTCCAATAAAAAATAAGCATTATCAGGGTAAAAGAAATAGCAGTTTTCTGGTCCAACATGCTTCAATTTGTCAGTTTACTTCATTTGATGTAAAAATAATTTGACAAAATTAGAGTCCTGTCTTGCTTTCCATCTGTAAGGTAAGTGTGGATTGCACCAGATTGGAACAGATTGAACCCCCTTATGATCCAGAATAATGGGTGTACACAGTTAAACTGCTGTGTAAAGGTTTACACAACATTGTAGACTATAAGGACCACCCAACTATTATACTATTATATAAGAAAATTTGTCAAGTTGTTTAAACTTGTGTAATTTTCTTGCACAATAGTTGGATTGTCCCTCTAGTCGACAGCATTGTGTAAACTTTTTACACAGCAGTTTAACTGTGTAATAAGGAATCGGATAAGTGCAATTTTTGTTACGAATGTTAATAAGATTACACATTCAAACATAAGTAATAAGTATGGGATGAGAGATTTTTTAATCAAATAAACCTCCTGTATTATAAACAGGAAATATATTCAATATTTAAGCATTTTGATGCAAACTGATTTATGAAGACTATTTCTACATATTTATCTCATTCCAATATTCGATAGAGTTTAACATTTCATTAATTTCTTACTTTAGTCAGCATTTATATCTTGATGTTTTAAGCTTTTTCAATCCTCCTTTCTGGAGCTTAGCATTATTTTTTGGACATATTTGTTTAGTCTTAGAATAGGTTTCAATATTTGTTTAAAGTAGATCATGGAATATTGTTGTCTTAATTGCAAGAGAAAATATTCATTTTAACATTTCCAGTAATATATGTATATATATATTATATATAGGGATATATTTTATAAATTCTCTACTAACTGCATGCCTTTGAATCACAATTTAACCTATAGGCAAAATAAATATTTATTGGACAATGTAAACAAAAATACAGTGTGCCAGTTGCATTTACTAACAATGGAGCCCTGCACTCTGGATTTCTGTTTACACTGTCCAATAAACTGTTTGGCCTATCAGTACTTTTGACATTCGGACATGGTCACAAGTAAAACATTGTGATTCGTGTCTGGTTGTGCAAAAGTACTCAATTAGATTGTATCTATACCAGTTTATCACATTTGTACTACATACTCTGATATAGCCCAAACTACACGCACCCATGCAAAGTGAACAGTTTTAGACTTCATTAGAATTAATAAAATTCCTTTCTTATATTAACTACTTTGGCTGACTCTTCCACAGATTGGCCCAGAAGGCTATGCCTTTGGTATCAACAGTAATGGGTATATTCTACTTCATCCCAGGCTCAAGGCAGAGGTAAGTAGCAGAGACTGGTCAGAGAGAACTGAAATTGAAAAATATAATCATTGAATTGATATTTTCAATAAAAAAAACTGATGTCATCTCGAAAGAAAATGATATAGAAATAGTACTTGGAAAAAACATGAAATAGATGTTTTGTCATTGGTTGGTTAAATGCTACATCGCATTTGTAAAAATTGGGATTTGTTTAAAACTGATAAATTAATTGATAAAAATTAAGCTGGTTACTCTTCCCTTGATTAGATTGATTACTCAACGTAGTATGTTGT
>JXSR01S007083.1:24251-37172 GCA_000969725.1 Ophiothrix spiculata | reverse complement strand
TTTTTACTGTATAGCAATACTACATGGCTAGATTATGGCCTTTTTAATTCACTGTATTTGAGCCACTTTTAAAAATGTTGAACATTTTTTACAGTTTCCGGTGTAACGAAACCCTCTCTGGTTTTCATAAAACTTACAGAAATCTACATAAGATATTTATATGATTGTTGCACCATGTGTAGAGGACATTCTTAACTATATTTTTGCCAACTTTTAAGTAGCTACCTTTATCATAACAAAAGTTATGATACAACAGGTAGAACTTTTTGAATGACCCTCGTAATTTGCTTCCTGTACAAATAAAAAAAGAGCCATTCCTTTTTTTTTTAATTCAGTTCCAATTCAAAGTTCAGCCCACCTCCATCTAGCTGTTGGTAAATCATAAGGCTTTTATTAAGTATTTGATATTCAGAATTAATTTTTTTTCTGTCCAAAATCTTCATTATTTGGACATTGAAGAAATGGAAGATGATAGGGATGGCTCATTTCATTTGACGTTTTGCAGTTCAGTCCAAGTTGTGTCAGTGAACGTTTGAATTATCCAAGCATGATTTGGGATACATGTGCCTAACAACATAAAGTCATGTTATATATTGATGTATGCAAATTAATAAAGTTTGCTGTATATTACAACTTGTATTACTTTTAAGTTTTATATGCAAGGCTAGTTTACTAACAAGATAATAGCACTGTTTGGCACACTGTAAGTTTGCTGTATTTTTTTGTAAATTTGCTAATTGAACAGTACAAATATTTAATATAATACGGAATCTTAATTTATTGAAAATTTACTAATCACCTATATTGAGCATATTACTCCAACTACAAAGTGTGTAATTTGAATATAGACTACGTGACCATGGATGGTTCAACCAAAGAGAAGATTCCCTGTGTATCCCATCATTCATTGCTTCCTTTGAGAAATTTTGTACAGGAGTTCATAGTAGTATAAAACATTCCCAAATGGATGATAACAACAATTACTTTGATTTATGGGCATTTCATCACTAGCTACTCACATGATTGCCTAAACTTTACTCTACTTGCTCCGTGGTCGGACAGTCACGTAAAGCCGTGGGTCCCCTGTGCGAATGCTCCTACATGGGGCGCTGCATACACTGTATATACCTGGTGAGTCTATGCAAACAATCTCATATGAAGCAATGCATGATGGGATACACTCAATATCTTCTCTTGGTTAACCAAGTCCAAAGTAGTGAAATGTGGATCAAGTTTATATAAGGGTGCACTGAATGCATGGTTTACTTGATTTTATTGTTGTCAATTTCAACTATGGTCACAATTAATTGCCCTAAAGACAGCCGTAGGAATAGCAAACTGATGATTATTTTAACCATCTTGTATGAAATTCTAAGGTTTAACAGACAGTTTTGCAAACAGCCAGTGTTAATATATATAATTTTATACAATGTGGAAACCATAATATGTTAATGAGGTCAAAGTTCATATACCAAGGTCAAAGGTCTTATGAGGTCAAGTTGTCAATAGACTGAAAATGTCAAACCAGTGGTATCTGGTGGTTCAGAGAACCAGTATTTTTTATTTTGTTAAATAAAGCGGTGGTCACAACCTGTCATGCGTTTTTTTGTTCACATGTTTTTGGAGAGGCCACGTTCTCTACATTGTTTTTTCTAAACACGTGGCAAACGCAGGGAGGACGCATGTTGATCGTAGGATGTTGTCCGCAGAGCAAGTAGCTGTGGGGAAAATTGCAAATCGCATGTTGCGCTTACGTTGTCAGTATCAAGCACATGTGGACCGTACTGATGTTTAATCAGTAAACCGAACCTAGCCAGCACGAAGAGAAAGTTCCTCATGCACTTAAACCGTTACGTTGTGTCTGCCTGCTCTAAAATTTGTATGGTGTCGACAACGTGCGAGTTGCATGATTTTGATTACGATTTTGCACGCAGACAGCAAGTGTAACATGAACGTACGACGGGTTGTGACCACTGCTTCTATCTATGTTTACACCATGCCCTAAAGGATGTTGGCTCCATGAACAATATCAGCCCATTTATTCTTATCCTCAGCATTCCTATAAGCCTTGCGGAAATTGCTGTAAACTTCTTTACCTGTAGCCTACTAATTATAATTTAATGTTTCTACATTCTATTGCATTGTGTACAAGAAAAAATCATGTACTATTTGCCAGTGGCGGTGGACAAATTTGTTTATTTTGGCTAAAAAACACATAGTTTTGGCTAAAATAATGCTATCAAATGGTGAAATATGTGCAAAGTGCGCAAAAATTGGTGTACATTCTATGACAAAATTATCAATAAAAAGGGGTAAATGAGGGAAATTTGCACCAAAAAGCTTCTGATTTTTTTTTTTTATTATTATTATTTTTTTTGGTGGGGGGGGGGGGGGCAAATGCCCCCTTAACCCCATCCCCTGTTGTGCCACCACTGCGATTTGATGGTGAAATGTTACATGTTATTGAATTACCTCATGTCAACTGGATCACCCTTTCAAGTCCTAAGCTAAACCATGATCAAAATGATCCCCTCAAATTAAAGTTGATGGGATGTACCATCGTCATGAAATGTGCATGATTCAGTTGTCATGAAGTTATGTGATCACTCTGTTTATGAAGTAGAAGGATCAGTTCAGAATGAAGTTGAATATAGATCCATATTTCTATGAATCTATTGCTTCTGGAGTTGTGGCTTTTTAGTCAATCTAGCTCAAGTGGGTAGAAAATAATTACACAACTAGTTTCTACCACTATATACGTATGAATCTTCACTTTTTTAAGAACAATTTGGTTTATTATTTCCTCAACAGTTTTTGTAAAAGTTATTAAATATCTTTACTCATAACACAGTCTTATTATTATCATAATGATTACTAATTTGTGATGTCTTTATACTCTCCAGATTGTCCTTGTTGCAAAGTCAACCTTTTTTTTTTCATGATTAAGATTTTCTTTGTTGGCATCTGGCATAATGAATATCTCCAAGACTTCTTATTGCAGAATAAGCCTACTATACTTCCATATTTTACAATTTTGGTAAAACTTGACAAGAAGGGAAAGTTTGATTTTGATGTCATTTGGTATATGGGTAGTGGTTGGAACATGCAGTGTTTACAGTATTTATGTATAATAATGAGTTTATTTGCATATTTGTTTAGATTGACTAAATAACAAAATGGTCAACTTTGACCGTGAAACAAAATTCAAATTTTTATGTCATTTTGCATGTGGGTAGTGATGGGGAAACTTGCAAACTGTTGACAGTATTCATGCATATTAATTAGCTCATTTGCATATTTTTGCTAATAAAGATGAGGTGCATATCATTTTATTTGTTATTTTGATTTGCTATTTCTCTTTATGATCTGTGCATCATCATTTTGTCATTTAACTACGCATGGTTGGTGATCGTTCCATGCAGGCGGCGCCAAAGCTCCCACAGGGAACGCGAGGACGATGGGTCAGTTCAGTGTCATTCCCGCAACAAAACCTGATTATAAAAAGCATGGCTTTATGTATAATAATAACTTGACTTTTCCAGCACCGTTCCAAAAGCTAACTTGATAAATATAGTCAATTTATCAACTAATATATGATATAAATTAACCATCTATATTATATGAATCTGAATAAGATGTCGTGACATTAAGCAACAATCAGACTAGTAGAGATAATGATAAGCAGATATTGCTGAGTGTTCAAATGGAAGTGTTACGTCACACTGTCTTGCACAACAAAGCGGCCACATTTTGGATTGATTTTGTATTGATTTATCATTATTGCTACAGTCTGACACCATTTTTAATAAGGAAAAGCCACATTAACATCATAGCCTGATACCCTGGTCACATAACCTTGCAGCGAGGTTTACGATGTATTTACAGCGTCATGCCCAGTAGAAATTCAGCGGACACCGACTGGACAGTGTCCTTGCGGAAACCAGGCGGTGTCTGTGAGCCACAAAGAGGCTGAAAGCATGCCCGTAAGAATTTAACTCGAAAGTTAAAACCTTGCGACTTGATAACAATATCTTCAATTATGTTCAATAACAACGGTGGCCGACTGGGAAATGCAAGCATTCACCGATGTTATACCGATGTTTCAGTATTGTGACTACCTTCTGATTACCAGACATCTGTTTGCGGACGGTTGTTATGTGATCATAGCTTTAGTATGTGATGCCGCAATAACAACTACCTCATATAGCCAACAATTTATGCCCAATATGCAATCATTATCCTATCTCTTTCTTACCAATGGCACTAACTATCTCATGAACTGAAATATCATTTTTTACAGAAACGTATGCATGGCGGAAATCAATTAAAGACTTGTGCCCACAGAGCTATGTAATGCATGATAATTATGCATGTGTAAATATATGCATAAGAGTTGCTCAGTGACTTAATTAGCAAGTTGCAATAATTTACCAGATAGCAGATCCTGATATATATACCACCCCATCTTGTTTGGAATTTTCAACTGAAAAGGGAATATCATAGTGTACAAACCCACTATCTACTAATTTGTCTATGCATTTATTATATAATGTCCTCTATATGAGACGGTCCATCCCAAACCAGCTGTAAATGCAGCATCTTGGCATTTTCACTTTTTAAATATTTACAAAGACCATGTTATTGGTATAAGGATTAAAATGACACCTCATTGAACTTCACTTGATTTCCAGAAGTCAAGTTATGGTACCTCAAAGGTTGTCGGGGAGAAAAATGTAAAACTTAGATCAACACGTTCAAAGATCAGTAAACCCTATATTTTCTGTTGATTGTCCTCAAAATATGCAGATTTATTTCATATTGCTGATCATTTTCTTGAAACGAAACTTTGCTGGTGTTTTGAAGTAATCACTAGGAATCTGTCAAAAATCAATTTTGGCAAATTATAACCTTGATATGTATTTTCACCTGTAGCGCAAAATGAAGTTTGCTGCATTCATGGCTTATTTGAGATGGACGGTCACATATGCAATGCATTATTATAGTACCCTTAATGTCTGCATGTTTTGCTTTCCTGTGTTGAATGCCAACTTTCTGAATGGTAGATTACTGCACGCATCAATGTGCAAATTTTTACTGGATGTTGATTGAATGTACCAAGAGAAGATATCGTGTGTGTCCCATCATGCAATCCTTCCTATGGGAAATTTTGTACAGGAAGTCACTTCAGTTGCTAGTGATGAAACATACCCAGAATGTAAGACAACAATTTCCTTTAATTTATGGGAATTTTATCGCTAACTACTCACATAATTTACCTTTACAAACAATCCCATAGGAAGCAATGCATGATGGGATACACACAATGTCTTCTCTTGAATATGCCATGATTCTACTGATGTATAGACATATCTCAGCTCTGTTCACCACACATGCTCCAGCTTTTCTCCTAGAAACCATTCACAATTTACCCACTAGTACATTTTATTCATATAAAAAAAAATCCTATGTTGTTTTATTTTCTGTTTTCATCTTATGATTGTATTAGTTCACACTACAAAAAAATCAAATTTAACATTTTTGATTTCCTTATTTTGTGAAAAAAATAATCATTGATATATTGTAGTATTTATTGGACATCTGAAAGCACTTTTCACATCATAACTATTTTTGTGTTTTGTAAAAACTATCAGGTATTTTCAAATTTCAAATTGTATAGAATATTACTATAACAGAATGAATTTTCATAGGATTCTAGACGGCAATGTACTGTAATTAGAATTAATTTCACACAAAAATAGGACTGTCAAAAACTTCAATATTGACTGATTCCTGCTCAAAATCAACTTGTTGGTATTTTAGTTACTTCAGTGATAAAAAATGGTATCTCTAAAATCTAGGACATATTGCTCAAATAGATGTGGTGTTAGCCATAACATAAATCACCAATATGACTTTACCTGAACCAACAGGTCTACTTGGAATATGGAATACTTCGTACGATCAGCTACAAGCAGTGTTTAGTCCGTCTAGTAGGATTACTGGCAGCGAGCTAAGCGAGGAACGAGGGTGTCACTCTCTTCTCGTGGTCTCTCTAGATGGACTAAACACTATTCTTATCTGTTCCTACGAAGTATTGTGACCATATTATTAGTTGGTAGTTTTTGTTGTATAAAAGAAGGCTGACCTTGAGAATGGTGGTTTTTGCTGTCAGTTGGTCAATGGGGTTCGACTCTATTATGGGCACTTTTGTAGCAGCCAGGAAACCCCAGGAATGAAATACAATGACTTTTTCCAGATTTTCTCAACATAGTGCATTAAGTTCAATTCTGCCTAACATGGCAGTCTATTGCAGATTTAAAAGGAAGCTTACGAATTCCATATAGCGGCTCACGTAAAATACTGAACAACCATAAAGATCAATTGTGACATGTGCTGTCGGAACCACCCACTTCTCGGCATGCTGTAGAAACTGATTATGAGCAAAATTGGTCATAGCGTTCAAATTTTACTATTTTCAAGTTTGGTAATTTTTGATTTTTGTTTCGATTGCATGTGAATTTGAAGTCAAAATTTTAAAGCCTGATTTCTCAGTTTCATGTTTCTGAGAAAGCCAACTTAAATATTATATAACTTCGACTAGGAGTTTGTTTCCAAAATATCAAGCATTGTCAGAAAGCGTAAGATGCATAAAAAAATTATACTTTGTAGATTAAGAAAAACCTCAGAAATGATACCATGCCCAGAAGTGTTCAGTGTTTTTACAATGCACAGCATAATTTGGGACCAATTGTGCTATAACTGTGCGATTATTTGTCAATATATACAAACATATTTCAGTTTTGCTTATAGTGTCGGTAATCATGCCAAGATTGCCCTTAAAAGTGGTCAAAATGGGGGATCAACACTGTGACAGTTTTGGAATTATATTTTTAATTCTGAAATAATTATGGAATCTACATTTTTCATGTACACTGTAATAAACATACACTTTAGAAAAATATAATTTGCTTTATATAGTCAGACCTTGGATGACCGGAAACTATTGTTGCTGTTTTAGTCGTCTGTTTTTTAAACGTTTATCAGAAAATATGATGTTTTCATATATGAATATGTGGCTATTTTTATGCAAGATCATATTGTTCATGTATACATTGTTTTTGTGCTAAATAAGTGAAATGTACAAATTACACCATTGTTTTCATGCTTCTATTAAAGTGCAATTCTTGCTTTGATTGTGGGTCATGGCTTCATGAATATTCAAATATTCATTGTTTGAAAATGGGTCATGGCTTCATGAATATTCATATCATTTTGTCATGGGAGACTATAACATAGTCATATTTCATTTGAGACCATTCAAATCATAGTTCATGGTGAAAGTTTGCCATACTTGTAAGTCTTGTCCAAGACTAATAATGTTTTTTATTTTTTTTTCAATAATGGAGGATTTATATAAAGTATTACTAAATACCATCAGATATGTAAGTTTTAATATACATTTCCCAAAAGATAGCTTTAAATAGGAGAGCTTTTGTAGGATATTTACTGAAATGTTTGAATAGTATTAAATCAATTTTGATAAATTTGTCATTTGCTGTCAAGATTTGCCCATTTGGTAAAAACAAACAAACAAACTCCCCAGTATGAAATCAAGAGCATTGGTGTATTCTTAGGTCCTTCAATTTGAAGGTCTTATAGCAATGAAAGTGGTTGTGTTAGAAAATGAGGTCAAAACATGAAATAATTAACCTTTTATATAGTGCAACAACAAATCCTTCTGTAGCTCAAAAATTTTACAGTAAAATTAATTGCATTGAAGTTTTTGTGACAAGGAAAAACCAGTGAATGCTCTTGTTTATATTCTTATACACCTAATTGCACTTTTTTATTGTTGTAACATTAACTTTTTATATATGATTCCAAACAAAGTACTGCTTGTGGTATTAACAACTAAAAAGTTGGTTGCAAAAAGGTAATGATACTTTTTTCTGATATGATTTTCTTGCAACAGTCTTTAATGATTATATCTTACAAATTTTGTTGCTTTGAATATTGTATTCTTTTAGCTTGGTTACCTTTCTGAGCCTCCTAATGTGGACTTTCTTGAAGTAGAATTTGACACACCAGACAAGAGAGAGGTAAGTGTTTAAATTATTTTGGGTGTATCATTTAAAAGTCGTGGAAGAAATTGAAACTAGGATTATCGGATTATATATATGATAAATAGGGTCGGGTTAATTGTACTCATATGTTCACTGACATCATGGCTTTTGAAAGGGGCATTGTGTAAAAACAGGAAGCATTTTACAAGATGTGTTCTCTTTGATACACTCTGTATATACAAAATAATAGAAACAGGCTTGTACTTTGGTATATAGTTACGAATAGGCCAACCTTTGTATAAAATACACATTTATTCCTTTTTGGATACTTCATGTTTATGCAAAAGAGTTGTTTTAAACTTGAGATATGTTGCACACATGCATGATTTCATGTTTTTATAATTTTAAATATAAATACTTTCATTATTATGTTTTATTTTAATTTGGATCCATTTTCAAAAATCACAAATTTTTCAGGTTGTTTTACAATGAATCAATTTGCATATCAGGTTTTTGCATTTTGATATTGTAAACAATGAACCTGTTACAATCTGTGCTTGTGTATTACCTTCATAAATGCCTCTATAAGTTTTGACACTTATTAATGTTTGGACTATTTTTTGTCATTGTCATAGTTACGGAAGAAGATGATAGACACTTTGACGGGTAATCAGACATTGGTAACACCTGTCATGTCAAGGGATGAGGTGAGTTGCACTTTAAAAAAAAATAAGATCACAATTTTATAGACATTAGTAGTCTCTGCTTACATGTTGCAAGCCATTCTGTCAGATGAAATTTTGACATACTCATTTACTATAGGCATGAAACAAATAACTGCGGAATTTTTTCAACCAATCACGTACAAGCTCATTAGTATGCACGATTTTGTCAACAAAAAAGTCCGAAAAATTACTCGCATTTCAGTGCAATAAAAGTGAAAAATAAATAGAACCAGACCCATACATATAAATACACTAATTCTGAACAACTTTTGGCCGATGGTACCATAAGCTCACCGACATAAAGAGTTAAATTTCCATTTGAAATCGGCTGATCTGCGCTGATTAAACTTAAGATTTGAAGTTGCATCAGGGCGATCAAACTTAAAGTGACTCTGTAGTGCTGATGCTAATTCCAAGTTCGAATTCGTACGCAACCAATTAACAAGAACGCAAACTTAACATTCTGGTCATTGTGTTTAAGAGTCACTTTTTCTGTAGGCAATTGCCGGAAAGTGTAAAATCAGCTTCGGATAGTCGTGTTTTGAAAAGGTCTATTGGTCCTGACATTGGTTTGTCTGCTAGCATTATTGTCCTTATAAAGTGTCCACAAGAATAATTGATTGTGCTTTCTGTATGACTTGTTTTGCAGAGATATGTTGAGACCGTAGACATGACATATTCATATACTAATATTGAGAATACAACATTCAGGTAGGTACAAATTCATATCAAATATCAAAAAATGGTTAGGTACAAGGATTTCAGAGTTTTAACAAAACAAATTAAAATTCGTTTTGTCCTGACATGCACAATAGTCTGCAAACTAGAATTGTGATTTTGGCAATCAATTGAAGAGGGGGAGGTTGGATGGAGCTCAGATGTCAGTATGTCTTGTATGAGCTGATATTTCACAATGGGGACCTTAAAGCAATATTATACGATTTGGTTCGAAAAGTTTGAATTAAAATTTTAGTTAAAATTATTTGAAATGAATAATCATGACTATGAGAATATATTTCTCTGAGCTTGTTTTGTTAATGATGAAGATCACCAAATGCACATGTTTACTTTCCTACATATACATGAAGAATTAATGAAACTTAGGATTCCAAATTCAATTCAATAAATGGACAAAACAGATAAAGTATACAACTTTAGGCCATATTGATTTTAAGGGTATCAATATGTACCTAACGCAAATGCAGTCTGTCAAAAAAATTAAATGCCATGAGTGGTAAGGGCCTGTTGATAAGATCTTATGGTATTACTTTAAATGGGATTTGTTATTTTACAGAAAAACAGGGGGTAGTACTTATCATTGTGCATAAAATGGACTTTAGGGGAAAACCATGTATTGATCAGAAAAACATTTTTCTTAAAAAATGGGCAAATAATACTTGATAATTGATGCTCTATTTACTTTTGTAACAAATACGTAGCCTAGCTTTATTTTGTATTTTTGAATTTACAAAAGTTTTAGACTTGGTTATATCAGCTTACATGCTTGACATGCTCCCTTAGGGTTGAGCACTTTACCAATTGGATGGTTTTAAATATACTTTGATTTAATTGTTTATTATTTTTGAATTTATAATTAATTGTTCTTGTTTTGTTTGATTCTTATTTATAAACATAGTGTTGCTATTGCTCAGCCCAGCTTTGGTTTATGGGAGTATGACATAGCCAATGAAGAAGTCAACAAAGGGTCTGGTGAGTATTAGCTCTTATGTGCATTTTTTTTGCTTCGTTTGGCAAGAAACTTTCTTATTGTACTGATGTTCAAAGTCTCATAATATTTATAAATAGTTGGTTTCCTATGTAGATGCATCAACGTACCAAACAACATGTAAACTTTAGATCATACAAAGAACAAAACATTGCATAACAGGTTTATGGCAAGGGGCTAGTCGTTGTTACACAATGGAGTAAAAGGTAGAAGAAGATAGAAATGAAGTAGAAATGGAAAAAGATTGAAAAGAAGAGAAACAATGGAAAGGGGTAAATTGAAAGGAGAGAAATTTAGATCAAAATTTTGATCCAAAACATTTGACATCCTTTTCATTTTCCTTGTTACTGTTAAAAATCAACTGAAATTTTTTAGATGCATCAAAATTTAGAAATTAACTGGACTGAAATGAGCTTCACTGAGACCAAAATCAAAATTCAAGTTTGCACATAAGACGGATAAAAGCAAGAGAAAATTAAACTAGGAAAATGTGTTTGATTTCATTTGTTTAACTTGGAGTTTGCTAAGATCACTGTGTAGACATTTCAGCATGCTTCTTACCCCTTTTCAATACATATTTTTGCTCTTGGAATTCGTATATGTGAGCCAAAATCGTAAAAAAAGTCACCTCCACCTAAAGAAAGTATGCAACTGTGGGGATTGGGCTGTTATGTTAATACATAGAAAATAGGTATACCAATTAATTTGAAGCATTATGCCATATCTCTGAAACTATAGAAAATTTGGAGGTGAAATTTTGGATATATAACCAGAAAAATATTGGCTTTAATTTGACCTCAAAAAATATACTACTTTTAGTTGAGTGTGGGTATGAGAATGTGATCGGATCCTATACCTTTAATATGAGTACCATTTTATTTGTTTTTAGTTTTTTTTATTGTAGGCCTTGGATATTTCAAGGATAATGACAACGATTTCATACTGATTGCGCCTTGGTAAGTGATATTAACTTTTATAAAAAAAAAACCAATTCCCAGACACAAATATTCACTGCCTTGCAATGAACAACTCCTGTGCTGTTTATGTAGGTACAATGTGAGTTGTTGATTTAAACAGGGTTGAGTAGATTGCCAGATGTCTTGAATTTGCCACAACTTGTGGATACACAATAGCTGCGTTCACATGAGTGTCATGTCTTGTGCAAAATATACTAGTATAAAAATACATGGTATAGAGGGAAGTGGTGAAAATCATTTATTCCGAGGTTTTGGATGCGAGTGACTACTTCCCAACACGAAGTAGTCCCTGGCCCGAAAATATACTGGATTGAAAAAGGTGTTTCGCTCAACTGTAGTGTGGGAATACATTGACCTCATCTATATGATGACAACATGCACAAGCAGACTCTATACTATCTCTCAAAGTTGTTTTTCATTTCAAATCGTGTCGTGTACGCCATTCATAATGCGCGCGCCAATAGCGTGAGCGTAAACGATCGAAATCAACAAATCACGCTCTGCTAATACATGCGTAAATAAGTGCTTTAGTACGCAGAAAGGCTTAACAACAAGCGTCGGAAAGAAAAAACCAGCAAACAAGGAAAAACAACTCTGAGATAAACTATACCTTGGGTCCTTTGGTCAATGAGTAATTGTGATTTCTTTCTAGTATAGGTTCATAACCCGATGGGGAGCTATGCACTAGCTGTTCAGCTTGACCTGGATCTTTACAGAAAATTGACTGATGTTGAATTGTCTTTGCAGGGAGTTTTGTAGTGGATTGATGGAAGGGAATTCATCAACAGATGACATCGCCAACAAACTTCAAGATGAGATCAGCAAAGCCCAGAAACTAAAAGACACAAGTCTTGCTACTTGTAAGTTATCAGCCAAAGCTGTAGATTTAAGACTCCATTTTCTTTTTATTTGTTGTGTTTTGCTGGTTTCCAAGTCACTTTTTGATAACTACTCAGGTCACCATGTAACAAGCTAATGAGATGGTGATACAAAATCATTTATCATGCGACATATTTGCAGATAAATCAATGAAACCTGATTGCAATATTCTACCTCTGCATTTATGCAAGATATTTACAATTTCCACTACCAATTTGTCAAAGGCAAATCAACAAGAGACTTGGAAACTAGTTATAGTTTCAGTTAAGGGGTTTTCTCTAAGATACAAATACTCCATTTATTTTCTTTAAAAAATTAGTATTTGGTAGATTTATTTGTGCTGATAACGATTCTAAAAAAAAGTATAGGTCACTGTGCTCGTTTTTGAGATACAGGCATTTCAAAAAGTACATATTTTCCCAAAAAATCACCCGATTAACCATACAAAGTATGGGGAAAACTCCAAAATGCCGAGCATTATGTGCTTGTAAAAAAGTAAATCCTCCATTTATTTTTTTAATTTTTACATATGTGTACCGCCGCGGCAAAAG
>JXSR01S007083.1:1281-12261 GCA_000969725.1 Ophiothrix spiculata | reverse complement strand
GAGAGAAAGAAATGTAAGAAAAGAAAGAGAGTAGTATGATGTTGTAAGCAGGCATGACCAAGAAAAAGGTGAATTAATTCAATTCAGTATTTGTTGTGAGTCATGCGATAGTACCATGCAAAAATTTTTACTACTCCCCCATGTGTGTGTAAAACACAGAGATGCAATGTATAAATGCATGCTAACTTAGCTGTTCTTGAGTGTTAACACGCTTCGGGAAGTAGTCAAATTGCATGTTTTAGCCCTTTTCATTTTTGAGTTATATTTGCATCTGTTTTAGCCAGTCAAAGGGCTAGCTCAGCAATCAGGAAAAACCTGTTTTTGAAACTAGGCATTGAGAGCTGCAATATGGTATACAACACATACTCAGGAGGAGTAGTAAAAACTTTTGCGAGGATATGCCCTGTAACACCCTAGCTATGTCACATGTCCATCCACTAGTATCGTCATTACGGTACTGTGAGAGAAAAAATAGTTTTCAACAAAAAAGTCAAAATAAAAATTACAATGGAGTTGATCAACCCCAACTCAAACAGATTAAGTATTTACAAACATTGCTTTATATTATATGAACTAGCAGTACATTTGGTTTGATTTTCATTTTAACATCGAGGTCAATGGGCGAATTAATTTTATTCGAAATCAGTTCTGCCCCCCCCCCTTGCACATACTCGAGAAAGTTATGAAAAGGACCATCAAACAAAGTGTACCCCATTAAGACTCACCCTCTCCTTAACATTATAAGTGCAATAGGGTGCTTTGAAGGATATCTGCACATGGAATGGATAAAGCGTCTTTCCCGACACTTAAAGTGGTGGGGGGGGGAGGGGGGGGGGAGGAAGTGAAAGGAGTGAACCCTTCCCTTAACAGTAGCTATGAGATCTATAATCAAGACTATCTGTGAAGAGGAACAAACAATTTGCTCAGATGCAAGCTTTTACTTAAGGGGGCACTGGGCGATTTTTACCCTATAGTTCTTGGGTTTTTGCGCCTCGTGTAACAGAAAAAAATGAGGCCCAGGCGATGGTATTTTTCCCTACTGCAGCGCCCGGGTGTTCTGTGTACAAATTTTTCTCTCTAGTATGAGTCCATATTTATGAAGAAAATTATTGGAAACATAGATATTTTTGGAAAAACAATACATATTCATCAGAAGAAAATCAAACTAGTTTATTCTTCTTTATTGATAAATTCGCGAATTCCAGATCAAAATGTTTCAAAATATTATGCAGATTTTGGAAATGGCTCCTGGTTCTGAAAGAACATCTCCTGGTTCCCTGAAAATTTTGAGGACTAGGAGCCCCTTTTTCAGATTTGTGGCTGCTGGTCCTTGTCTGCTAGATGTTCTTGTCTAGTTTTAATTATAAAGCCTTTCATTTGATTGTACTACAGTAATATACACAAGTTGGATTCTGCTACATCTTTACAGCTAGGTGGGATTGCTTTTTTGTCCTTTACCGTAATCGTCCCTATTTCTGTGTGTTTTTTCAGATGATAATAGTTTGGGTGAAAATGCAACCTATGTGTCGAATATCACATCAAGCAAAGCTTTGAAGATGGAGAAAGATATCACACCAGCAGGTAATAGACGTTATAATCACAAGAGTGATACTGTAATAATAAAATCAATATGTGCAGCCTTTTATATAGTTTTAAATTTGACAGATCATTTCCCTAAGCACTGATGTCTATACGCCGATCCTGGGTTTCCACCCGGAAGTCAATTTTTACCGAAATTTTAGCCCAAACAAAGTTTTGCCTATAAAACTAATAAGCCATGACATTAGCTCCTCCAATTCATATATACTTAAAAGCGGGCAATTTGAATTGTTGTTTGGGATGGGTGGTAGTGCACATCATTTCACGCCTATTTGGGTACATTATGCTTTGTCAGCGCATTGTGGATTTAAATTTCGGTAAAGATTGATTTCCGGTCGGGAAACCCAGGATGGACGTATTGTTATATTACTGTCAAACATGCAACCTCATTGCCTCGCCTCCTGAGAGAAAGACAACATTCTGGTACATCTCCTGTAAAAGGAACCAAAGAGCAACGGCAGCATGTGTGATTGCTAAGCTGAAACACTGGTTATAAACATCCTCTTTGTTAAATGTATTTTTGCAAAATACAGTATAAGACAAATTACTAATGAGGAGCAAGATCTATACAAGGCATTAGCCATTATCCACTTGGTATGAAAACTTGTGAAAACTTAATTGGATAAAAGAAAGTCATTAATAGAATCAAGACAAATAAATAAAAACATATCACCCGCTGTAAAAAGACAATTTTCAGTAAATTAATTTATTTGGGGTTCTGTCAACAATATTTCTTATTTACCTAAAGTTTGAGATTCCAAATGTACGCCTGTTAATTCAAAAGTGAACATTATTCTTTAGGAAGGTAAAATATACTTAACAACATGATTCCCCCTGGGAAAATTGACCAGGGGCAGACTTTACTTGCAGTTTGTAGCGGACTGTCATATTCGTATTTGTCATGATGTACAATATTTGGAACAGTGGCTAGGCATGAAAAAAAATCAGATTTTGGGTAATTTCTATGTAAATGTGAAATGTTTGCTTGATTTGTACAGTGCTTGTGGCAGTGTTTGACCCTGAGATCTTCAACAAGATGTGGATTGATCATACCATGAAGGTAGGTATATATGCAAGACACTTTTGTAATATCGAAGCATAAGAGTATGCAATATAGAAAATGCCGAAACAGTCCAAAATAAAATCACTACTAAAAGATGCACAGCTTTTTCTGTTAAAGAGCAATGGTGAATTCCGAGGTTTTTTTGTGTTTATGATTAACTTATTTTTCTCAGTGTGGTAATGCCTTGAGGTTTTCACACAAATTAATGGTACACTGAAGCCTTTTCACATTCACAGATGTTAATAAAGATGTTTTTATTATTTTGATGGTGCTTATGGGTTTTCTTGATAAAAATCACTGATGGTGAAAAGATTCACTGATTTTTGTATGCACTGATGCTAAACTGAAGGCTTTGCCATAAACTGACAATTTCAGGTTCCCTGATGCTAAAGTCTTAACATTTTCCATTCAGTGATGGTAAATTCTAGTCTTACCCAGTTGCTAACAGTAAACTGAAACATTCACTGATTGTAAACTAATTATATGATTTGTTGATTGTAAACCAAGGTTTTGTCATTTTCTGTTGGTAAATGCGTGGCTTTCTCATTCACTAATAGTAAAGATACACTGATAATAGAATTAAGGTTATTCATATTCATTGATAGAAACTGAAGATATCTGTCGATTGATGACAAACTTGAACCACTCTATTCATGAAGATTAAAGATTTGATGATGATAAACTCAATAACTTCACTAATGGTAAACTGTGTTTTTCCTGCTGATCATGAAATTGTCTTTCCAATTTACTGCCAACCGTAAATTAAAGATTCACTTACGCTAAACCAAGTTTTTCCCTTTCTTTGATGGTAAACTCATCCATGGTTTTCCATTGACTAATGTTAAACATGTGGTTTTCCATTCACCACTGGAAACTTGAGTCTTGGTAAAAGTATGATTTTCACATTTACTGATAGTAACTCCCAGTGCAGAGACTTTATTTCCCAATCACAAATGGTAAAACTCACTGATGGTAAATACTGGGTTTTGCATTTATTATTTGCATTGCTTCTCTACTTTTTGGTAAGTAATATTGTTTGCTTCCGCATGCACAATTCCATTGCTATGCAAAGTCTTTGGAATTTTTTATATCTGATATGAACAGCTGTCATAGATGATAGGCGATGCCCAGGGAGAGTCACATATATGGGTGGTAAATATGTGCATCGGTCAAGACTTCCTTTTTACTCCTGTCATTATTTAGACCCTCATTTCCAGCATGATTCAGTTCTTAAGACTCCCTTTTGCCAAAAATTTCCATCATGTCGCAAGACAAAACAAAATCATCATATAAGAAGCACCCAAGGTCCCACAAATGCATCCTTTTGTCTATGATGCTTCCTACATTACTTTTTCTTCTTCTTGATATCCTATACTCTTTTGTTTAAATATCTATGATAAACTCAAGAACACGCATTCTTAGTTACTGAGTGTGATTTTACTACCTTATAAAGATATTCAGCTATCCATTACGAGACAATACATGATAGTTCGTTCAGCGCCGTCAGTTGAAAATTACATCACAATGTAGATGTAAGCACGCATCTGACAGGTACTTCTTTACTGGAACTGGAATATTTTATGTTTGAATAAACGTCTCAACTTTGTGACTAAGAATGAGAATAAAAGATAATATTTATTGTTTTGCGTATCTTCTATTGTCTCATAATGGATGAGCGTGCATTATTTTTTCGTAATGGGCACTCCCTTTGGGGGCACCCATTACTCAAAATAATGTATGCCCATTCATTATGAGATGATAGATGACAGGCAAAACAATAAATTTTATCTTTAATTCTCTTATTTCTTGCCCTGATGCTTGAAACTCTCACTAATTTTGCATGATTGCAGTCTGTTAGCCAGCCAGCATTCAATCTTTACCATGTTGACAAAGTTTTTTTGATGCACTTTCTATATTTACACAAACCCTTATATCCCTGACCTCAATTTCTCTTTAAGATTCTTTTGTCTTAACTACTTTGATTTTGCTTTGCATTATTATGTTTATTTATATTTCTAATTAACAAAGCAAACAAAATACATGTGCATTCTTATATTCAAATCAGTCACATGGTTAAAGAGAAAACTATCATTTAAGCAATTATAAGATTTGTTCAATAATAGCTTTGAATAAAAAATCTAAAAAAAACGTATGCAACTAGTTATGGGCATCCATATGCATACTTTTTTGATCTTGTTGTATCATTAAATGACACATGTACTTGTTACACAAATACATGTGAAATTAAATTTCCAATTTTAGTTCAACAAATGACCACCATTTTCAGAAGTATACATCTTAAGACCAAGTCCTTTGGAGGGTATCAGTATCTGCGAAAAACAAACCCAGTCAGTAAAATAAAAATCAAATACTCATGGGTGCCCTGTTGCTTGGATCTTATAGTATTGCTTTAAATTATGCTGATAAATTAAGTATGTTTTTTTCCTTTAATATTAATTTCTTATGATGTATTCAAGCACTCCTCTAGTTAATTACTAGTGATTTGGTAGTTAGCCTTTTTAATATATATAGATAAAATTATAATTACTTATTGGTGTTGTTAGATATATTCGTATCAAAGTCATATTATAATGCATTTTCTTAGTGAATAGTTTTCTGGTAATCTTTGAATCTTTAATTGAAACATAGAGTAGATCTGGAAACTGTTTTGCTTTCTATACCTACCTAGTGTTAGGATTTTCAGTCTATTTGCGATTGATAAAATGTTAGTATTGTTGGCAGAGTGTTTTTTAATAATTGAATGTATTATGTTTGGGTAGCAGAATATCTAGGCAAAATTCAAAGAGATATTTTATGTGGTGATTTACTTTGACAACTATTGATGAATGATTTACAGGTTTATAATAAACATGAGAAAAAACCTAAAAACTACCTTAAAATAAAGCTATTTCGGAAAGATGCAACATACCTTGCATTATTAAAGACAATGGGCTCTCCACACAGGAACGTCAAATCCAGATACATCTAGATAAATGTACATTTCCGAAGTCAAGATTATGACTTTCTTTAATATATGGTGTTCACATGGTCACAATTCAATCTGACTTTGATACCGTAGCAGGTATTGACATACTTGGGTATGTGTAGGAGTAGAAGTAACGCATCTACGCGTATGTGCATGTGCAGTCACTTACGCTCGTGTGATCGTTTGCTGAAGTCCAGTTTAATCTAGATGTATCTAGATATGTGAAGTACAGATTAATTTGCCTGTGTGAAGAGCCCTACTTTGGTACAACTATTATAACTGATGGTTATAAAAAAGACCAAGACCCATGTTTGTCTTTTTTCTCGATGTAGAAGTAATAAATTTAATCATTTTCTCATTTGTTTCAGGGTTTTAATAACAAGAATGCACCATTATCATGTGCCAATGAAGAGGTAGGTGGGCTGCAATCAAATTTGGCAAAAAGTTTCTTTACAAAAGAATAGGAAATTTATTTTTTTAAAGTCATCTGAAAAAAAAACCTTTTCATTCTGGGCAAGACCAAACCACTCTGTGCATGAACAACAGACCAATTAATGCCAGTTGAACAATTCAATCAGGTGACACCAGTTGAACAAATTATTTAGGCCTTAGCTTGGATTGTCCGTTGTTTTCATATCTTGCTTGTGTATACCTACATTGGTAAAGATGTCAATTTTAATTTACATATGGCTGTGATAATATCAGTAGTCAACTTGTTTTAAAATCTTAAATAATACTGTCACTTTGGAAAAATCTATATAAAGTGTTATAATCCAGGGTTCTATATTACAATACTACCTAAATACTTGTAACAAATTTATTCTGCCATGGGATCAAATCTAGCACATTAAGTTTACAAGTAAGTTACTCAACATCTAACACAGACATGATCATAGTTTATAATTAATGTATAAACTTTTAATCCGGTTCCTCCTTGATAAAATAACTTGAAGGTACTTTGAAGGATATTTTAATTTGGATAACTTTAGATATGCATCTTTATTCTGAACTTGTTATTTTTGCATTGTAGGAGTTGCGCTGCTATATATTAGATGATGGAGGCTTTATTATAGCCACCAATCAGATGGGTAGAGAGCAACAAAATCAGGTACGTTGGCACCAAAGAAATTAAGAATGAGAACTATTGCTGGCTGCCATTTTGCTGTCGCTCATGGAGCACAGTTTTAGTATCTCCAGATTTGTTCAGAAACAGTGCCTGTCAACAAGTCGTCACATCACATCCTGTCAAACTCTTGTCAAATATTTCAAGTGTGCATGCTTGACCTAGTTGCACCTGTTTGCGGCAAGCACGTCAAGCCAATATATATCAATTACCTTGTCGTGATGGGTGCAAGACACAATGTTTTGAGTTGGTATAAATTCAACTTTTCTTGTAAGAGACCATTACAGTAATATATGCAAATCACGACAGCTCAAAATTGCAAATATGTGGTCATCTGCCACAGCTGCATGCTAAAACCATGACAGCTACTCTGAAACCTGATGTTTTATTAAGCTATCTTGAGGACTAAAAAGTTTGTTTACATTTTTGTTCTCCGAATAGAAAATTATCACACGCTCTACATTATTCAACATTATTTTAAATCACCAGAACAAACTTTGATTTATAAAAGCGTCTATTTCCAGAGATGGGCATCCTCCAGGAAAACATGAAATTAACAATAAATAAACATAACATTAGCCTTCGATTATACACCTTTTACGGCCATTTTTACCTGTTTTTGAGAGGCAAAAGCGTATTTTTAGAAAACCCGCGTGGAGTAGCCAACGCGGAAGAGTTTACGCGTTTATCTTTCTAATTACGTAAACGCGATACAGCCAAAATCAAGAAGTAGGCTGATGGGGTAAAAATAGCGACATGATATTGAGAAATTATATAAATACCAATAAAACCCTTATCAAATATCCAACATGATTTTGGAAAAACTGATACGAGTAGGATGTAGATCAGCAATAGACCTTTATATTTCCAGAAATTCCAGAGATAGGCACCTCGTAATTTTGAAAATATAGATGAAACGCAGTTCGACTGGGTCGGTTTTGAAGGTAATTCTGTGAATTTGGGACAAATTCTGTAAATTTGGGACAAAAGTGATATAATCAAGTATAATAAGATCTTCAATCTCAATGATTTTAAATAACCATATAATTTGAAGTCTTTGCTATACAATCCTGTTAAAAGCGCTTGTTTTTAAGAATGCAAATTCGAAAACGGTATTTTTGAAAGATATTTACCTTTTTGGGTTATTTTTGCTTGCTAAAACTGCTGCATAAGGTTACGCGGGACATCGCGTAATGTTTCAAAATTTGTCGCAAAAGGCCGCTGGCTGTCCCACTGTAGAGGATTGATTGTAATATTAAAACATTATATCTGAGCATATTTCAACACCTTAAATTATTATGTTCTTTGTCTGTTTCAGGTTGGCATGTTCTTTGGAGAGGTTGATGGAGACATCATGTCAGCATTAAATAATAAATCCTTCTATGATAGGTATGTTAATTGTATCATTGCTGCACAGACTATTTGTCAAATAAGCTGTTGGAAAAATATAGACGCACAAAATTAGCATTATGAAATCTTCATATTTGAATACATTATAGCTCATTTTCAAGCTCCAGGCCTACTAAGCATATGGTTCCAAGTTTGCTCATGATTTGATTCCTGTTCGTTTTTTCTTATGTTTTGGGGGTCATCCACTCCTTTACCAAATTTGTTCAATAAATATAGACTCTTTCTGACCTATCATCTCTGCATTATGATATTGTTTTCCAGGATAGAGACGATAGACTACCAAGCTGCCTGTCCAAGACACTCTGCTACTGGAAGTGCAGCACCTAGATCTATAAATGTAGTAAGTTTCAGTATTATCTTCTAAAGAAACCTTGATTTATAAAGAAAATTCCCAACAAAAATGAAGCCATTCTTCCCCACCAGTGTTGGATTACCATGGACATTAATTTGTGGGTAATCAAGTTTATGTCAGTTTTAATGCTGCATATAGGCTTTTTATTATTTTTTAATATACTACCAGTAGGCTGGAGATGAAATCTCAAGTCTTAATCAATGCATTCAAATTTTATATTCATTTTGAAATTATTAACCAAGTGTTTTATTTCTGGAATGGCTGGATCCAAAATTGTACAATTGGGTTTGCTCCCAGGGGGAGGCACTGACCTAGAAAGGTGGTACACGTATATCCGCTCTCTAGACCCCCTTTTCATGCCTTCTCTGCCGCTCTCTAGGCCCCCATATAAAGCACAATCTTTAGTTAAGGCTTATTTTAAAAACTTTTCAGTTCCCTAGCCTCATAGTTTCCAAGTCCATTTCAAGCAAAATTAAGGAAATTTTTGCTTCCAGAGCCCAAATTTAACCCAAAAATTGGTTCTCAAGGGTCATTTTTGAGTCACTTCATGTTTCTAGACCCCCTTTTTGGAGCCAATCTTCCGCTCCCTAGACTAGGGTTTCAGATATCCCAAACCAAAGTCGGTTACTCCCAGGGGTTTGCTCCCTTCTCCAACCTTATGCCAAGAGAACAAGATAAGAATGCTCAGATTTAATGGGTTAACTAATGGTCAAATCTTGCAGTGGAAACTAACAGAATTGATGTGTGTGTCTTTTTTGCATTACAGCCTACTATAGCAGATATTTTCAACTTCAACTATTGGATAGTTACAGCATTTTGGTATGTATTTTATACCTACTTCGTATTACACTATTTTAATTTTGAAATTTATTGATAGTTGTTTTGATTCTTAAATCACTGACGGATCTTTCAGGGTGCATAATCAATGTATAACTTTAAAGCTGGTCTAAATCTTAAACAAATTTGAACATACGGACCTAGGACCGTTTTTGTTGTTGTTGTTGTTGTTGTTTTTCTGGTCACTTGCACTTATACAGTGATACTTCCTAGTTTGATTAATAGAACCCTTGTTTTTTTGGATGACACAAAACAATAGGAGAGATATAATTACTAAGCCCAGTGTTCTAAAAAGTCACTTATTGTATACCTGGCCCAAAAAATTTGGGTTGAGATCATTAGGCTTTCTAGAACTTAGGTCTTTTCTAGTAGTCAGTGGATGACTTATAATGTGATGGTGGATTTGTATTGTGGATAGTATCACCAAAAAAAAACAAAGGTCCTATGGATTGGACTAATACTTCTCCACCCCCATGTTGGGCATTTTGTGATTTTTTGAGTCAACACCTATTTACATGATCGAACCCCTATTTGTGATTTATTGCAGGGCTTTCATACGTCATACACTCTATGATATGTTCATATTTGGAATGACAGATTTTAGCAGTAAGTATATTGATAAAATTCTTGATCAATGCAACATAATTTGCTGATTGAGTTAGCTCTAGTATAGTTTCAGTTTAGTTGTCAATGAACCAATTCAGTTCAGTTCAGATCAGCATTTATAACCATGCACTGCAGGGCTCACAACACTAAATAATTTGCACCCGCAATCCGGCATTTCTAAAATCGGCAAAATTGACTGCCCTTCTAAAAACAGGAGTTCAAAACGTATAGAAGGGCAATATGTTTGGTCAATATTTTGTTCTAATTATAAAGTTAGGTTTATTTAAAGATGATCTGATGCCATTTTTGATCTCCAGATTAATTTGGTAAAATTTAAAGGGTTTCCTTAATTTGCGCTTGATTCTGGAAATACAAAATTCGACTGTCGGTGATAGGGGGCGTTATACTTCAGCGTCCAGTTTCTCAAAAAATCATTTTGTGTTAGAAGAGATCATAATCATCTGAGAAAAGGCAGTGTTGAAGCAACCAGTTGCTTTATTATTGAGTTCTCAGGTGATTTTAGGAAGCCATTTTGTACAGTAAGTCAATGGGAAGCCCTATTGTGGTGTGACGCCTACATTTAAGTGCACTATACCTCTCATATTCTACCATTTCGTACTCAAAAATACCATAGAGATCATCGAGAAGCAATATATAATCATAAAAAGTTAGAAATTGAACATTAATTCAGAATACAACGTATATTTTAATAGAATAGATTGAAATTCGTCAACTTTGATAGTATAGGCCCACGGAAGACGGGGCTTTTATTTGAAAACATAATCATGCTGATGTTTGACACCCCCCTCTTCCATAATCCAACCATGTAAACCCCCCCACCCCCCATCTTTATGCGAGAAGCAAGTAAGTCGGGGGGGGGGGGGAAGGGTCAGGTAAGAGTAAGAAAGATGACCTTAAATGGCAATTCCACATTTACTAAACCCGAAATGTCCCAGATCATAGATTTTAACTAGTTCGGTTCTCGGGTCAAGATAGATTGCAGT
>JXSR01S007082.1:50299-74475 GCA_000969725.1 Ophiothrix spiculata | reverse complement strand
TACACAGTGTATTATTGATATCAGGCTTTTGTACAATACTATGAAACTGTGTATTGTACATTTTAGCGAAAGTACCCGGGTGCATACAATATTCTAAATAATATTGTACACATCTAGGAAAGTAAAAAAGTGGAGATTCATCTAGGAAAATGTTTTAAGCCAAATAATTATTTTCAAAAGCCTGATATAAATAAAAATGATAATAATATTGATTGGCTTTTTTCAGGTGATACAAGAAAATGATTTCAAATGCTATCATACTCTTAGAACTATTTGGAAAATCTCTAAAACAGGCTGAAGAAAATAATAACGAATGAAAGACCATTGCTTAAAACCTATAGTGCATAGGTCATTTCATTTTGTCATGAGCTCCCCATTTCAAAGTAATAATCAGACAAATTAACCTATCTGAGAGCTATGTCCGTATTTTTTGCTACAGCCAGAGTAAAACGGTCACAATATTACATCATACTGTTAATCCAATGATGTTAACATAATTTTATTCTGCAGAAACTTTACCAGTTTTTGAAACACAACTGAAAGATGCCATGATCCTAGAAGACAATGACTTGGAATTGAGCTGTAAAGTCAATGGTCAACCAACCCCTACAGTCTCCTGGTATCACAATGAGAAGAAAATAGAAGGGCGTAAGAATGTAGAGATGAAGCTGGAAGATGGAGGGAAAGCTTTCCTCAAGATCATTGAACTGAAAGAAGATGATGCAGGGATGTATAAATGTGTAGCCACAAACTCTGCTGGTGTTGCTTCTACCTCGGCAATGATATCACTCACAGGTAATTGTGATGAGAAAGAGCATGACCTAAAAGCTTTCTAAAGTTCATTATATTACGTCAGTGGTTTGGAAAAAAATTATACCATTCTGTCTTAAATGTAGATCTATATATTCAGTGGTACTCAAAACAAGAACAAATGAAGCATTTTCTTAAATTTAGTTTGATTATTTTTGAGGGGGAACATTAAATCTCAGTATTTAGATAAATATTAAATCTCAGTATTAAGGGTACTGTCCTTTTTTACGAATGAGACTGAGGAATGTCATATTTACTGCGAGTTTATCACATTTTTGGTGTACATGAAGAATAGAGACAATAAACCTTGACCAGAGATTTTACTTCCAGAAACAAATTCAAAATGAGGTTAAAAAGATTACTTCAAAAATGTTGACGCCTTTTTGCCGAAACCTCATAGTTTCATGTTTTTATACAGAATACCATTTTGGCAATACTTTCACTTTATGTTTGATATCTAATTTGTTTTCCAGATAAGCCGGATATCCCATGTAGACCAAGGGTTCCACTGGTATCTTCAACTGAGGCATTTGTAACATGGAAACCATCGAAGAAAGGACAGAATGTCAAAATCACAGGGTATACCTTGCAGTACAGGAAAGTAGGTAGGTCAAGTTGGTTGGGATTTGGAGATTTATCTGCTACAGTAAACAACATAACTAAGATATTATTTAAGGTCATCCATGACATGTTTACAGGCATGAGAATCTTCCTGTTTAAACAGGAATTCCTGTATTTTTGTGGCCAAATTTCTGTGTTTTTATATATTTTCAGCCTGTTTTCTTGCTTTTCACAATTTTCCTGTTTTTTCATGAAATTTCATTCTCATGCCTGTGTTTAACCCTAACACGTCACAGCCCAACAAAATCCAACAAGCAAAAATCAAGAAATTCGCCTAAGTCCAAATGCATCAAGGATGGGGATACAGATGGGCACGAAATGGCTGCCATGGCAGGCCAAACTCAGTGGCTTGCCAAAGGTGGACATGGGATCAAGATGACAGAGGTCCGGGGTTCAAATAACAGGGAGAATGGGAAATATTTGTATGATGTAGCTAGAGCACTCACTCACTCAATGAAGTCTGCAGAATAATTGGAAGATGAAAAAGAATCTCTTTGAAAGAGAGATGGAAATTCTAACAAGTACAAGTTGAGTTTAATGAACTCCTTTCTTTTATTTACTTCAAAACATTTTCCTTATAGTTCTTTACTTTTGTCTCTTCAGGAGAAAAACAGTGGTCGCTGAATTCTGACACAGTCCAAGATCTTCACATGCATGTGACGTCACTACAACCCAACATGGAATACAGATTCAGAATAGCCTGTTGTTGTGAGCACGGTATAGGACCATACAGCAGATCCAGTACACCAATCAAAACATTGACCATTGGTTAGAGAAAAGAACACAGATTTCAGTTTACCAGTGTGCACCCAAACAGATAGCATGTTGGGGCAATGGGGTAAGTTGCGTTAATCGGGTACCTTTAATGAAGCCAAATCATCACTACAAAAAATATGGACCAACGTTTCATGCAACAGGAGGGGACATACTGCTGAAATTTGGAAATTTTGCCAAATTATTTTCTTTACAAATTTAATTATTTTTCAGCTAAAAGGAGCAAATTTACTGCAAAGTTTAGAAAGCTGCACACATTTAGAAATTTTCTTTAAATAAACAGAAGCAGCTTTGGAATGAATCTTGGCTTGCTCACTCCCCCACTCCAACTTTGTAAGTTATTCAAAGCTGCTGGAATTTTGATGTGTACTTTTTTGCCCTATTGACTAAGGCGTCAGACACCATCACAAAGCCACTGATTTGCTTATAAATCATAAGCCCGAAAATGTTAATTTCCTATATGGTTATTTAAATTGAGAATTTGTGGTCACGAAGATGCAATGTTAACCACTTAATGTATTCTAATCACAGGGTCACCAGCTCTGAATTTGGATGCAATATCAAACTTATGTCGCAAGAGATCACAGAATTTAGACCCAGAAAAGCAGACCGATCCTATCAGAAGTGATGACAGCGAAGAGAATGAGGACCTAGCAGACCCTACCCTCAAAATGGGATTGCCTCAGAAGGCCTATGAGTTTGGTCTAGAAATTAGCAGGTAGGTGAAAAGAAAATGTAACAGCACTGATGTTTGATGTTCAGAGAAACTCTGTTCCTCGGCTTTTGGTATCTAAGATGTGACTGAAATAGGTAGTTAAAGTCTCTGCCAGAATTGCTCGGACAAAATTAATTATGTACCCAAGAATTGCCGAGTACTGGCTGCATTATTTGGCCCTGCACTCTGGATGTTTATTTGCATTGTCCGAAGACTTGTCATACCAAATTCAGAGTTTGTCTTTGATATTGTACCATATGAATTGTTCAAAGCAGATTCACTCAGATTTGTATTCTGAAATTTTCTACTTCAAAAAGCACAAGTTAGCAAATTTAACGAATTCAAATTCTTAAATGGCTATTTCAGGTTGTAAAGTATCTGACAATTCAAGAAATGACATTTATTTTTACCTTATTGTTTATTCAACAGAGGCAGATATGCTGTTGTAAGAAGATGTCACCAGTTCACTACTAGTCAGGAATATGCTGCCAAGCTTATCCCGCTCACCAAAACAAATCAGAGCAAAAGACTTGTAGAATATGAACTCCTCAAAGACCTCAAACATCCCCATATATTACAACTCTATGATGTGTATCAAACACAAAGATATCTAGTACTTATCACGCAACGCTATTTTGGTAGCGATTTATTGAAACATTTAACACGTATGGACAAGTATAATGAATTTCAACTAGTGCAATATACGAAGCAAATCTTGGAGGCGCTGGATTATTTGCATCGGCAGAACGTTTGTTATTTAGATTTACGACATGATAATGTGTTACTAGCTAGTAGAAGAAAGGATGTAGTACGATTAATTGATTTTGGGTCGGCACTTAGAGTAGATCCGGAGGACCAGGAAGAAGGTGTGATGGTGGAACCTGATACACTGCCAGAGTTTATGGGTAAGCACTTTTAAGCACTGAATTCAGATCTGAGACTGATAATTTAAAGTATTATATTTTCTAGAAGAACTTGATGAAAGTCAATTTCGCACCATGTGCCACCAAGAAGACTCCAGTCCCTTGCTCTCACCGAAAGACCCCCTACTTTAACCAATTCTCATTCAATGATCCTCTATTTTTTATAGTCCCTTATAGGACCTGATACACCTTTGTCACCGAAAGACCAATCATTTTCTTAATTTGATTTCACTTAATTTGTCAACATTTTGCTTTATTTTTTTTTGTTGGTCATTTTGACTTAGAACAACCCTACTTTTAATGAATTTCACACAAAGACACCCCGATTTGCTTGCACTTTGTCATTGAAAGACCCCTTTTTTCCCACTTTTGTCACCATAAGACCCCTATTTCGGAGGTGCACAGTGGCACTTGTACGTCACTATCATATGCGAGTGCCCACCATGCAATTCCCGCAGGGTTCATCTCCAAGGCAGAATTTGTTTCCTATACCATTTTTAATGATGTTGAACCTGAGTTGTGCAATATCAGATTTGTTTGTCTTTTTTTTTTTTTAAATTCAACTTTACTGGCACAAAAAAAGTAATGCATACACATGCGTACAAAATAAAAGAACAGTTTTGTATCTATACTCCTTGACATCACTAACCAGGCGATTACGAAATTGAGAAATAAATTAGTCTGTATTTTTCAAAACATAACAACGTACCCAATCTTTCTTAATATTCAAATAAATTTGTGATCAAGGTTTGTCCATTTGGTAGCGACCAAATTATCCGAAACTTATACCAAAATCATGAATGATTAAGGCACAAAATATTTAATACGCAATCAATCACTTTTCATCTCTTAAAGGGGCATTGGACAAGTTCAGCATCATCCCCAAACTTTTTCCCAAACACTTTGAGATTTTTGCATCATTTGAAGTATTAGTGGTAATAATGACATCATCCAAAGTTTCATTGTCAAATTCAAATCCTATATATAAAAATATTTAGATATTATCTTATTTTTAATTATCGTTGTTTACAACGATAAATACTGCCCTCTATAGTTGCATTTCTAGAATTGGCCTTTTCAAGAGATCTGATAAAATTTCCAAATTTCTTTTGATTTTTCTGCAATCTATGATGTAAAAGGAATGTTTTATAAACAAATCTTTGGTCCTTTCTCATTGTATAGCATCAATAAATACGTTTAGAGAATAGCCTCATACCCAAAATCAACAAATGAAATACTAAAATTCAAATTTTTGACTTTTTTGAAGGTTTTGATCAAAAATGTCGTGCTATAGGGTAATTGACTGTTACTTTCTAACATAGGATGTGTAAAATCATCTACTAACAAAATTTCAAAATATTGTCCAATGCCCCTTTAAACAATACAAAAACACAAATCTACAATGTTGTAGAATACAAGGGGTATGCTTTGGATCTTGTAACAGAGTCTGATTTTAGTTTGTAATTTTAGGCTGACAGAGTATAAGTGACCTGTTTTCTGTTCAAAAAGAGGTCATACATTTAGGGTATGTGCTGTACCTAGAATGAATCTATTTTGTGTCTGGTAAACTTAATTGCAAATTGTTTAATTTTTTGTATGTCAAAAACTTCCAATGAAAAAGTAACTTCAAAAATCTAAAAAATCAGAAAAAATAATGCAGAGTCTTTGTTGTTTTATTGTAACAGCTCCTGAGCTAGTCCTGGACAAACCAGTAGACTTCAAGACAGACATGTGGACACTAGGAGTCATGGTTTTTACTTGGTGAGTATAAGGAAACCTTGTAGCAGTTTACAATTTGAAAACCTTGATTTATCTTAGGTGCTATTAAAGATTTAACTTTTATGCTCAATGCATCATGATAATTGAGGATAATATGACAAAATATACACCTTGATCAAGTTTTCAAGTATCTATTTATACAATCTCTTTATTTTTGCCACACAGGACTGGTAGCAATCTCAAAATAAACATTTGTTCAGTAATTCTACACAGTTTGGTAAATCCCTGATACTCTTTGAAAGCAGCAGCCGTAAAACAGTTATGAAACACTCTGCGATATAATACAGTGTGTCCCAGAATGAAGTTATCAAGATTTCAACGCTACATAATTCAAAAACCAAATTATTCCAGACAATGAAACTTAGTGACAATCATGCCTAATGTCTTGACATTATGTGGTGCAAAAATGAAGAAAATCCATGCATTAGTTTACTAGAAGTGAGCGTTTAAAGCTCCACAGGAGTTTGGACACTTTTCCCAGTTTGGGTAAGTTGTAAAAATTCCACGGCAATGAAGAACGCCATCTTTACAGACATAATCATGATAATATTTGTTCAATTATAAGTGTTTTTGTTTTTAAGATTATTTCGTCCTAAATCTGGTTCCTTTTCGTATGTAAAAATCATTTAATAAATTTTATTAAGTAATCGTTTAGGAAAATCGTTTAACGGGCCCTTTGAAAGCACCCTAAAGGTCTGGTACCATGGTAGCAGTGGTTGTGGGAATATGGTTATTAAAAGCACACATAACACCTCATTTGTCAATGGAGAAAAGAGTATCATGATTGACCAATATCTGCAAAGTGCAGGTATCATTGACACAATGGATAGATTTATTGAACATTTCCAGGAGCCAGATATCCTCATCGCACGAGTAGCCCATCTTAAAAATGTCAGAAAATATAAAGCTTATGGTATCAGATGGCAGAAGGGAACTGCAATAAAGAATCATGTGGATGCCAAGGTAGAAGCCGAGTTTACAATTAGCTGAACCTTTATTAAGATTCCAAGGCATCATCAAGGAGAAGCAACATGTGAAACAAAACAGAAATGTTGGTAAAAGATGACATCCTTGCTCGTATACTTCTGCTGAAAATTACTACTGGATTTCTATGACCCCTCTAAACTGGGAAAAGTGTCCAAACTCCTCTGGAGCTTCAAACGCTCACTTCTAGCAAATTAATGCATGGATTTTCTTCATTTTTGCACCAAAGCAAGTGAAGACATCAAGCATATTTGTCAATAAATTTAATTAGTTGGAATAATTTAGTTTTTGAATTATGCGGCATTTAAATCTTGATAACTTCATTCTGGGACACACTGTAGTGTACATTGACACACTTCACTTTTCTGCTGGTGTAAATGTTATTTATTAAATGGCTATTACTAATAAGGTGGTTCTGGTAAATCATTGTGAACATTCATCATCTAACAAATATTATATCAAGTTTTTTTTGTTAACATTAGTTTGTTTCTTGGATATTTCTTTTATTTAGGTTGAGTGGTACATCACCGTTCTTGGGCCGCAATCGTGTCAAAACCCTGTACAATATTTCAAGAATGAAGTGCAATCTTTCACGCCTTTTCAAGAATTCCAGTGGTGAAGCCACCATGTTTATCAGGGCACTTCTTAAGAAAGAACCCAGGTAAAGAAGCGTACACAATTTATATGTGATGTTTTTACCTTTTATTGGCAAGGAATTCTTTTATTTTCTTTTGTATCTTAATTATAGTTGTCAGCCAAGAAGAAAAAACATTTCAAAGAGATATGACTATATTTAAACATATCAGCATTTTTTGTCTTAATCAAATGTTTTCACAGTTTTACTGACTGAATTTTATGAAACAAAACACAATTATTTAGAAGAGTGTAACTATTTCATCCTATTAGGGTTCTATAGGCTACACTCAGCCTCTACCTAATTTTTTTTCGTTACATGAAAACTGATGAGTAACTCAAAATAACATAACTTCGACACCGACTTAAACACAGAATAAACTTCCCACTAAATTGCACATGTGTTGAATTGAATCAAGGTAAAGTCAGTGAACCAGCATCTAATTTTTCTTACCAGTCTATACTTTTAATTCAGTCACATTAAAATGGTGACGACATGACCAAATGTTTGGTAGTGAAAAATTTGTGTTGAGGCTGAGTATAGCCTAACCCTTGCCCATCTCGTAATCCATAGGTTGTGGGTTCAAGCCCAGGCTAGCTCGTGCCAATGTATTGTGTTCTTGGGTAAGGCACTTTAATCTTATTGCCTGTGGGGGTTGGATGTTTATGTAGTTGTTTCAATGTTGCAATATTGGCGATGATTAAGCTGCGGCCTACAAACTGCATTTGTGTTTGTTAAAGTGTGTTTAATAATGTAAACATTCTAGCAATTTGACCTGCAGGTCACAAGTACAGTTTGAAATAAACCGTAAAATCATTTTGTGCTATCATGGTTTATGTGTTATCACATTTTGTGTTAACAAGGTTCCACTGTATCTCTTTTGAATCACAACAAGAAAATATCATTTCCGAACATATATTAACCTATTTAACCATTTTTTGACAGCTATTCTGATTCTAACACTATCCTTTACTTGACAATTTTTTACACACATACAGTGACCGTTTGTCAGCAGCAGAGGCCTTGGATTATGCATGGATACAGAATAAAGACAAGAGCTCTGGCAGCAAGATTGTCTTCTCATCCCATAAGCTGGGGATCTATCGCAATGATTACAAGCTGAGAGTAGCTGCGTTGCAGACTAGGGAGACGTGTACAATGAGGCGATATTCATCTCCCCTTGAAGCCAGGGTGACGGCAACGATTGAGGCTAATCCTTCCACATGAAGACTAAGTGTTGCGGAGAGATGTTTATTAAGGAATATATTGAGAAGTATAGGCCCGGCTAAAGTACAGATTGACTAACTGATTCAGAATGTTTGCCAGGAATTGCGAGGGACGCATCATAGCCAGATTTTCAATTTTCAAGTGGCACTTTTAGTTCAGCTGACACTGACATATGTGAGACACAAAAGGTACATAAAATCTTTATGACTGATACCTTGATCAATAACAAGGCAGTTTCTGATTTTTTACATTGATATTCCATATGCTGACTGTCACTTTAAAGCGATGCCTGTCCTAATGATGTACTTTTCAACATGTACCTGAAAAGCATGGTTCTCAGACAGACAAATTCAAATATTGAGAATGAAGCTTCACCAATATATGACTAAAGCTAATGGGATTTGTTACTATAAATTTGTAACATTGGAGCAGACCAGACTGACAGCAAATGGAATTGGTGAATAGAGCCAAACATTCTCATAATACAAAAACAGGGTTTCAAATTTCTATTGAATTGATAGATAAAGCACAGAACCTCTTAGAAGGAATGGAATCGTTGACATGCCCCTAGATTTTTAATGAGGTAACAGGAATATGAAAATCCACTATAATGTTGTGACCTTGCATTGGAGTAGGTTGTAATTCATCTGCGTCATGCGACTTCAAATCTGCATGCATCTCACATAATTTGGATTGGATAATATAGCATTTATGTTAATAATAATAATAATAATAATAATAACACTGGTTTTTGTATAGCGATTTTCCATTTAGATCAAACCGCTCATGATTCGCTGCAGGTAGATCGTCACAATCATTTCACTTCATTTAGGCGTTTTGCGGCCTTTTCAAGCGCATATCCTATCGGTAGTTAGATTGTAATATGTACCCTTTATGCAGCTTCCCATATCCTGGGTGGTGGCAGACTATGATGGACAAATCTAGTGACAGTTTTAAGTGCAGGAGGAAGACCGGAGTACCCGGAGAAAAACCTGCGGAAGCGAGTATGGACTGAAAACCAAATGCACATACAGCGCCTGGACCGGGGATCAAACCCACGACAGTCCTATGGGCTCATTGGTGCAAAGCGAGGGAAGTACCGCTGCGCTAACCCGCTTCCCCTTGTTATGAGTTCCCTTCAGAGTAGGATTTATGTGAGGGATGTGCCCGTGATGATAATTAGTGATTGAATCACATGTTACTTAGGCCACTAGATTATCAAAACTGGTAATTGAAATC
Source organism: Ophiothrix spiculata (assembly GCA_000969725.1). NCBI lineage: Eukaryota > Metazoa > Echinodermata > Ophiuroidea > Amphilepidida > Ophiotrichidae > Ophiothrix > Ophiothrix spiculata. The sequence goes on along the minus strand of JXSR01S007082.1, from coordinate 64,769 downwards.
ACCCTGGCACCAACCAAGCCCCAATCATTTTCTGTATAAGGATACCAAATCAAATTCCTCTACCCACAAAACAAGTCTCAATAGTTCAGAGCAGCGAGTTGAAAACTACTATACGCTGGAAGTGGTTATGTCATATCTATAATAATTAGCCCAACATGTGTGATCTGGTTCCAAACAAACGTGGTGGCTATTCCCCATAGATTTAATGTGGAAAAGAGTCTAATAATAGACCAGAAGGTCATCCCTGTCACTATTTTTTCAGTTTGTGAACAAAAATTGAAAGTAAAGATGGTATGATTTTTATAAGTACATATCTGCATTGTGGTATTATGTGTGATCAGTGGAACCACTACGGACATGATCATTTGGTTGGAACCAGATCGCACGTGTTGGGCTAATTATCATAAATATGACATCACTACTTCCGCAGCGTATATTAAGCAGATTATAAGTATCTATTTGTAGTGGTCACTATTCTCAGAAATACAAAGAACAAGGTTAACTTTACCGACTAAAGGCTTATTAGACAAAAAGATCAGGACAAGGTACCATCATTAATTTGGAAGACAGCAAGATCTTTTGAAAGCTTGTAGTACATGTATTTTAAGCTGCAAGACAATATTTTTATTCCTTTCATTAGACAAGATGATAGTTACACTTTATCTTAGATTATTTTCTCTGGCAGGTCCAGTTGATGAAAATATTGTACTTTTATCAGATTATTAACTGAGGTATGTTTGAAAAATAAGAGAATCAGGTGTGGTCCTCAAATATGTATTCGCAAGACCAAGGGAAATGAAGCGCATGTTTGTTATTGTCAATTTGAATCTTTTGTTTAAGCCATATTGTGCTTTAATTTAAATATACTATCTTTTTGATCCAAATCCCATTACTACTGGTCACCAAGTTTCAGAGCTATCACAAGTTTTTGACTTGAAAATAAAGAATTTTCAATCCCTATTGTCATGCAACTCAAAAGCTCTGACATCAAATTCTGATATAAACAAAAAGAAAAAATACAGACATCAAATTCAAAGTAAGTTGAAAGATTATTTAGTGGTTTTGAAGTTTTCACAATTAAGTGAGGGTGGAAAGTATGATAATCTTTTATATTTCAACCAACTCTATCCAGATCTTATAACAGCAAATATTTGCTTCTTGTGATTATGTGTCTCTCTTTTGACCCATACTCATTAATCATTCAAGAGAAAAAATGACAATTTGTTTTGCAATTGCCGGTATCGCTACATTTGGATTCAACTGGTTTTGTGCCATTTCTGTTTTTGTGACCAACATCACATATACAAAGAGTGTACTTCCTAATATTATCCACATGAAGTGAGTGCAATTTATTGGCACCCACCATGTTTTTATAGGGTCATTCTTTGGGGTGGTCACAAAACTTTGCATGCAAATTTCTTTCAACTTGAAGATGGAATCTTTTTTTTTTCAAGATTTGTACAATATTTAGAATGATATAGTGATCCTAGCTGACCCAAATTTTCTCTATACCTACAATTAAGAAATAGAGCCAATAATAGATATAATAGATAAATTTTGACATGCTTGAGCAAAATCATACAAAGAGCACTTGTTTGTACTACTTGCCAACTTGTTTGAGCTACTGGGTTAAATTTAAAAGCAGAATTCAAATCCGTTGCCTAATGTTGGAAGGTCAAGGTATGCGTATCATGTTAGAATGATTACCAAAATTATAAGCATGCTCAAGTTCAAGTAAAGAAGCATGCAAGGTTTTGTGACCTTTGTGAAATCTGAAAAGAATGACCCTTTATTATTTACAATGCTTACATATAATTGGTTAAATCGATGTTAGCATTAGTTTCATTGATGTTTTCATCGATTTAACCAATATCCAATCATTTTAAGTGTCATTCACTCTTAATTTGAATGAATACGTTGGAACGAATATCACCAGCGAATGTCTCTGAGGCGAGCTGGACATCAAGCCTTACCAACGCAAACAAATGTTACTCTATATTGCCAATTTAAGGCCTTTCTACAACACACATGTGGTGTATTATTTATGCACTCATTTTGAGAAATCATGACAGGAGATGAGCATTTTGTAATGTTGATGAATGGAAATGGTTGAACTCTGAATGAGCCAGAAATTAGTTGGTGACAATTGTGTTTGGGCATTAGATATTTGTGTACATTTTATAATAGTATATCTAGATATTTCATAGTTATAGTAGTTTGAACCGATGTCATTCCTGTAAACCTTACCTTGGGATTTGTGCTTTCACCAAAGATTGTAAAAAGAAGGGACTCTACATTAGAGAGTTAACTTGGAAGCATGTAAATGGTAATTGGTACTCCTCCATCTTAGCTGTCACAAATGAAGCCTAGATATTGTAACTCAAGATTTGTTCAGAAACAAACTCGGTAGCTATAGGCAAAACAAAAATGTATTGCATTATTTAAACAAACATACAGGGCAGAGGTGCTAGATACACACATTCCCATTACTATGAGGAGTGTTGCATGTGCAATTGAAAAGTGACGTATGTACATCATCCAATAACTAGCTCCCTCTAGGAGTGATAATTAGAAAGCTAACATATCTGTAGGGTTAAAATAAGTACCAATTCCCATTTTCAAATTTCTTGGATAACACAAAAGTTCCAAGCCTTGATTATTTTGATAAATGAATTCCTATAGTTCCCGCACTGAAAACAACTTTTCAAGTTGATAAGATTGCACTGTAACTTTTCACCACTGCCACCTTTGGATGGACTCAACTAAATATATTTAAACTTATGGTCTAGTGAATGATATTTTATAAACTGGTGAATTTCCCAGTGAATTTCTCTATGGCGAGGGCTCTGCCAAGTTACTTGGTTTTACTATACCTCATAAATATTTATTAGGCAATCCTGAAATATAATTGGACAGTTCAACCTGATACGTGTGACAGCATTTTGCCTACTTCCCCGATTGCCCGTAACACCCACGCAGGGAAAAAATGAAAAACTACCGCACCCCTCGGTTATCAATTGGAAATTCATACGGTGACCCAGAACAATATGCATTTTAGGTGATTTTTGATTTTGCTTATATTACGTTCAGTGAAATATTTAAGAGGTACAGTAAAACAAATACAACATGGATTATTTCGGGAAGAATTGAAAATTCCTGATCCCTCGTTGTTGGATGCATATGACTACTTCCCTCCGCTTCGCGTCTGGAAATAGTCACACACATCCTCTGGATCAGTAATTTTCACTACTTCCCTCAAAACTTGGAATTGAATAAAAAGATTGACAGCTTTCTGTTTTCACTGGCTGGCCACCGTAGATATAGAAGAAAGATATCGAACTTTGTATACTGGCCTGTGTAATGGCGTCATCAGCAGACATGCCAACCTCTCAGATCACAAAAGAGTATTTTGCAACCCCAAAAAGTGTATTTTTCATATAAAAAAATTCTTATTAAATCGCATTGTAAATGTGTATAATATAAAACAGTTACTTGGTTTTACGTATTCTGGCATGCATGCTTTAAAGAATCGTCAACTCTAATCATCTCATGGTGTTATTTAAACTTGAAACAATAATTTCAAGCTGAAGATATGCTCTATTAGTAATTGCAATAAACTGAAAACAAGTATGGGCGAACTTTACTGGAGGATTAAGGTGGATGGTCGCAAATCCAATTGGAACTCATCAGATGTCTGAAGCTACATCGTCACCTTGATGAAAGATTGTCGCATTAGTAACATTATCGTCGCCATGCTAAGCCATTTTGTGCCATAATATTGTATAGGTTTTTGTTTTTGGACATTTTATTTCTAGAACATTAATAAACAAAAGCCTACCTTGAAATGTCCCATAATGCATCTTGAAAGTACTGTAAATCTGGTAGTTTCTGCACAATCGACCACATTACTAGTTACTAAGTTATAAGCACATGACGTCATCTGTGCATAACTAAGTAATATGGTCAATCGCACAAAAACTCACATATTTTCAAGATGCATTATGGACGCACAAAAGTAGTCTATTGCATTTAACATATGCATCATGGCTAGACTATATCAAAAAATACATTTAAGTCATCCAAAATGCTACTTACGACACTCTTGCACCCAGATGACAATAAAGCCGACACCTTTTAATTGGTAAATCCTTCGAAGATGCTAACACTGACAAATAACACTAATAGCACCAGAAACTGATTGGTTTCATTGTGAGGAATCAAAATGCATAATTTCTGTAAAATTTAGCTATTTGTACAATAAATTCCCTATCAAAATTTAGTACCTAGAAACAATTGTCAGAAACCATTATTTTTTCAAGATGCCTACATTAACACTCCATCGTCCCCAAACTTATTTCCTTGGTTTTCTCACAAGGAAAGAACATTTTTGCAATTCCACATCTTAGGCCACACTAATTTAATTGTTTGTCTCAAAGCTCTCCTAAATTTGAAAACCTATTGCAGAATGCGGAGTTTTAAATTTTTCCAACTACACCAGCCATTACACTTGCCATTCATTTTCCATCCACTGATATTTACTTGTATATAAAACAGTATTATTCTGCCAACAGTCTAACATTTTGCAAACCACAGGACACGATTTGCGATCTTCGATGGGGTTTTATTTGACAAAACTGAAAAATTAAAACATATTTAGAAGAAAAATTCAAATTTGGACAATTTGGCGATGTTAAAAAGCGCATATTTAAACTAACGCGCACGGCAGCTTTGAGACAAACAATTTAAATAGTGTGGCCTTACTGTTTTGATTTACATTTTCAGAGATGGGTTGTTTTCATTCATTACCAATATATAGGTTATACTGTAAATAAAGAAAATATTAAAAAGAACTATACTTATTTGGTCAATTGATGTTTTATTGATTACAAGTCTGAAATGTGACAATACATCTATTCAAATGCTTTGTTTTTATTAAAATTGTACGAAGAATTTAATTAATCTTCCGCATAAAAGGGATCTGTTAATCACAGTAGGTGATAGTAAGCAAAGTAGCTAAGGCTTTTTGCTTTAGCTAGTGTAAACAAGAATGTTACAGATTGCAAACTCGTAAATGGGGATTATTGACTCAATTGAATAGAATCAGTAATGGGTTAACAAAATATTTTACCGTCTTACAATATGCATTGTTATGCATTTTACAACAAAACATTTAAACTAGGCTATACACCGGGGAAGTAGTGACGTCATAATTTATGTAAATCACCCAACATGTGCGTTTTGGGTCCAAACAAATGGGAGGGACAATTATGCCACATGTTAAGTCTATGGGGAAAAAAGTCAGACTCCTATTTGATACTATAACATTCGTCTAAAACAAAAATAAGGGAAAACATGCCGACATGATCATTTATTCGGAACCAGATCGCACGTGTTGGGCTAATTATCATAAATGTGACTCACTACTTCCCCGGCATATTGTATCAAAGGTATGGGTATTTTGTAACAAAAGTTTTTTTACACAATTTGTTGAATGAAGTCCACATGATCTGATGTTTTGAAGACTTCTGAATGGATTTTGAAAAGGGTTATAGTTCAATTTGAACCCAGCTTCATATTTGAATTAATTACAATAATGCGACAATCACAACAGAGACATTAAAACCAGTATTACTGTAAGAGCTACAAGGGAGCATGGGGAAGCGGGTTAGTGTAGCGGTATTTCCCTCGCTTTGCACCAATGAGGTCCCGGGTTCAAGTCCCGCGCCCGGTGCTTTATGTGCATTTGGTTTTCAGTCCATGCTCGCTTCCGCAGGTTTTTCTCCGGGTCCTCCGGTTTTCCTCCTGTACTAAAACTGAATATTAAAGAAAGATCTAGGACCCCAATGGAAATAAGCTTCATTTAGAGGCTTTCTTGGGTTATCCTTGGCTCTCAGCCTAAAGAATTCTTTCTTTCTTTTTTCTTTCATGCTGTAAAACCTGGAATATCCATAATCATTGGGCAGTTTGCTTGCTAAAATCAAAAGTTATAAATGAAAGTGTCAATTCAGTTAAATCCCATTCATGTTAACAATTTCTGATTTCACTTAAAACTTATATCAGCTCACCCTTTGGAAAGCTTCCATCCATGACAATTTCTCTTGGCCATCACCCACCTATTACTAACCACATTGGACTCTGCCACTAAGACATATGTCCCAGATGACTCAGAATAGAAATTAAAATTATGCTCAAGCTGTTAGCTCAATAAGTTCCGTATGCACAGAAGAGGTTTAACATTTGGACCGGGTTTAAAGTTAGACCAGGTCTAAGTCAAAATTACTACTGCCATAAAAGGACCATTTGAAGCATTTTGAACTGCAACTGCTTTAAAATATTGAAGATTCAGCCAAAAATCTTACAAATAACACAAAATATGACAATCGTTGAGGAAAACATATTCAGCTGTGAAACAAAATTTCACTTAAACCGGTTACAACTTTAAACTGAGTTTAATTCGTAAACTTCTTTTGTGCATACAGACCTAAGAAATGTGAATATTACTGGTTTTATAATGTTTTGTTAGGATCTGTTACACATCAACGTTATAGGGCCAATGTACACATTTGACGGAGTTTGAAATGCACAGAGTAGGTGCAGTTCCAACAGATCAATATCAAAATGCAACACCACTTGTATAGGTGCAAATCAAGTAAAGAAAAGACACACTTTTCATTGTGTTTTCATATTGTTGGCTTCCATAGTCCATTGCAATTTGAGCACAAATTCATTTGGGGTACTGTTTGCAGTTACAATTATTTGAAACGCAAGGCGTTGTGTTGTAAGTATGAATTCAGCTTAATGTACTAAGTTTCATGTTACTGAACATATTTAACAAATACTACCGTATAGATAACAAAGTGTACATATGCATGACTGACACCACCATATGGATGACAAATTGAACATACTTCTAGCGATCATATAATTATGAACATCAATGTATACAACAAGATGGTGTACGTTAGGAGTATGTTGGCTTTAATATATTGATGCGTGACAGATCCCTCGCCAATAACTTTATACCATTACATAGAAATTAGAACACAATTATCAAACTTGGCTTCCCAGTTTTTGCTTCTTTCCCTGAAATTTCCCCTTTCCTTTCTTGCCTTGAAACTTTTCCTTTCCAAACTTCTTTCCTTTCCCTGATTTCCCTCTATTCCCTTGATCAAATTTCCTTTTCTTACTTTTCTTCTTCCCCTCCCCATCCCCTCCTTCACCATCGTCATCAGACCAGATTTGGAAATCCTCAACGACATCATCCACATTCTCCATGGTATCAAAATCTTTATCAAAGTCCTGTTTCTTGACTTCCTTTTGTTGAGGTTTAGTCCTTTGAGCCTTAGCAGCCTCGTTGACTTTCACATCTCCATCTGAGCCCATATCTTCCTCGTTACTTTCATCATCATCCTCTAAATCATCACTGTCATCAGAAAAGTCATAGTCATCAGACATGTCCAAATCTGAATCGCTGTCCTCATCTCGTTGTTGCTTCTTTCGTTTTCTTTGTTCTTTTCTCTGCTCTTTCACCTTCTCTTTTCTCCTCTCTGCTCTGACAAATATGTCGTCTTCAGAATCGCTGTCCTTTTCAAACAATTCTTTGAAGTCTTCTTTGTCTTCTTCTTTCATCTTGCGCTGTTTCTCTCTTGCTACTGTTGGGAAGTCCACATCCAGAAGCTGAAAAATAAAGAGAGGATATATGAAAAATCAAAATATTATGACATTTTAATTAATATTATTTAATGGCTATTACACAATGTACTCACAATTGCTTGGGATAGAAAAATTAAAAAAATCTTGAATGGTATTTTCACATTTCCACTCCATCTTAGAGCTTGATATTTTAGAATTCTACAATCTCTGTATATACAGAATAATCCATCGTGTAAATGTCATTTAGTCAGTTTTGCTGTGGAAAGTACAATTCAAAAACACAATTTTATCTGAAACAATATTGCAATCCTTACCCTCTCTTTGCCAGCTTCTTCTGTCTTCAGCTCACGCTCCCTCAATGGTTTGTACTTGGTATACAGTTTACTCAATACAGTCCCTTTGTCCTTCATTTTGCTCTCCCAAATTTTCTGGAAAATAAATGGCAAAGAAACGTTTGTGATATTCTAAATTCTTTATCCAAAAAAAAAAAGTTTTTAATCATTCTTAGATTGTTATATTCATACTTTAAATCTATAAATCCATGTAATTAAATGTTGACTTAAAAAAGAAAAAAAATGCACAATTGTTTATTCCACAATGTTCCCATTACATATAAAACCAGGATCTTATAGATCTGAATATGATAACCAAACAAGCAGCATGTGCTTGATCATTCGACTTGAGTTTGCCTAGTAGTCATATAGTTAGCAAGAATCAAGTCGTCAAATAAATCTTGCGAGAATATTTTGTTTGTTCATCACCCATCTAACAGCATATTGAGAATTGTTGACAACTTTCAAATCAACACTATGGCTGTGATCACATATGGTATTCGCAATTCGATGGCTATATGTTATACAGGGATGGAGAGCTATTCGGGGTTTTTTTTTCAAATAGTGCCCTCTTATGTGATCCGGCAGCATCAAATTCATGTGTTCATGTGTTCAATTGAATCTATACGTGCCCAAGTAAAATCGTGCACCGTATAATCGAATAGTTTTAGTTCTATGTGATCGCAGCCTAACTTACTTTTTAATTATCAAGTCATGTTGCCTTGTTAAAAATCTCTACATCAAAATAAACAGTGACAATTGTAGAGGGGTAATCATAATTTATAACATATCAGTCACAGAACTAGGATCTGACTTTTTCGGGGGGCGGAGAGTGTGGTTTTCTGCTTTTATAACAAAAATTGAGCAAATTAGGCTGATTTTGCAGGATTTTGGCAATTTTACGGGGGGCACCCGCCCACCACCTGGATCCGCGGCTGCATATAGTTTTGCACTTGAATTAATTAAGCTTACCACAGCTTGGTCATCAGCGAGCCCAAACGTGACTGTATCCCGTTTCAGTGTAATTTCTTTGCAGTTCTCCTGTACTTTGTCTAGTAATCCTTTCATAACTTTGGAGTAGCTTGGAACTCTGCTGGCCTTGATGAATGCCTTAAGCTGAAAATTAACAGTAGTATGACAAGATATTACAATGCATATTATATCAATATTATTTCAACAACTCACCGTATCTTCTTATACATGAGCATGCCGTTGTTGATTTGTGATTAATGCACAGTGGATATTCAAATAAGCGTGTCATGCAAGTACACGGAGTTGGCGCACAGTTCATCGCACGTCCGGGAACTTGAGTACATGCAAGGACAAGCACTTGGAAACAGTTAAAACGATAAATCAACAAACATTTAAACACTAGTGTTTTGCTTCAGATTCTGCTTAATATTTTTATGAAGATGATTATCTGTTAAATTAATCTGTTAAAACACTCGGGTGGCTAAAGCCACCCTCGTGCGATAAAATTACGCAGACGCATAGATGCATCGTTGTTGATTTGCGATGAACAACTCTGTAGCATGTTTGAATACCTAAATATGATATACCACATTAATAAATTTATAAGAGAGATGATTAGGTAAAACACGATCACATGATTTCAAATAGCTCTAACCAGATTGAGGAAAGCCCTTAATAGTACTTCTAAGCGTCCTACTTTACAGCGCTTACCTCAAAATTACTCTCCCATCAAACTTATGCACAAGCTATTGCTTACTTATCTACGCATGCATTCCTTGTGAGCATTGTGTGCGTGCATAAAAAGATTTGTTTTACTATATTAGACTTTTAGACACATAAAAATTACATAAAAACACAAATTTATTAATGCGGTATATAAATCAAACATAAACTGACTTTTCAGATCTCTGGATAAAATTATGATCATTCAGTGACTAAATTTTACTATTTTACTTTGGGGCTGCACTTCTCAGTAAAAAAGTCAGTATATATTTCTATATTATTATAGTTTTTACTACTTTCCCTACAACCTCATCCCCAGAGTCACAGTGAGGTGTAATAAAGCGAATACTATATGGTTATATCAGTGAAGCAGTGCATCTATCTATCCCTTGGTACTGGCTATGAGATTTTTTATCCCTCGACCTACAGCCTCAGGATAATAGTCACATAGCCAGTACTTCTGGAAAGATAGATGGCACTACTTCACCTCTGACCATGTAGTATTTGTATACTATCTGTTCCTACAAGACACATACAAGTATACAGCTTTGTATATTTCAAGCTTTGAATTGATGCACCTAGTATAGTGTTATTGTTCAATATTTCGTCTGCAACATCACATACTGACATATCTGCAATGGTTGCCTTGTGCGACCAATTGCTCAACAATTGTTACAATCAACACTATAATTTAATTTAAGTTGTACATTGCTTTTCAGGTCGGAAAAAAACATTTTAGATCTAACTCAAAAACATTATGTACAAATTAAATTAAATGATATTGTTAATTATAATAATTGTTTAGCAATTGAGTTCATACAAGGCAGCCATTGCAGATACGCCAGAATGTGATGTTGCGGACAATTTTGTCTGTAAATATCAATATACTGTAAATACATACAGGTTTCATGAGGAAAGGTAAATGGCCTGTATGTGCAGACAGGAATGTCTTGTCTCATTATCGAAGTGGTATGATCAAAATACCCTTCACATAATCACAATACCTTTCACAGTAAGTCTCTTATCTTCAAAAAATATGAAGAATATTGGTCCACATTTGATACTTGATATGAAAGGAACATAGTCATGATAATCACCGCACTGATTTCAGTGATCACTATGATTACTAATTTTAGTTATATTTTTATACTGCCCTCTTTAGGTTTTTCAAAAAAGGGATGAGATTGCAAAGTTCACAGTGCATAGAAAACAATGACATACATTAGAAATATCATTATTTAACAAGATTTATGTAACAAAAGAGAGGTGTTTTGCAAAATGAATACATGTATTGATGTTAACTATGGTTGAACTATTATAAAAGTAGCTAATTATGAATTTAATCCAAGAATTACTACCAGAATATAATTTTTTGAGTCAAAGAATTAGCTTTAGCAGGAGAATCAAGAATGAACTTGATCTTATTTTAGCTCAGATTAACTTTAAACACATGTTTCAACTAAGCTTCTTAAGAGGTCTGCCTTGAGGTGACAGTCACCAAATGTATATTTCATAATTTGCAGGTTGAGAAGAGTATTCCATTGAACACTGGTATTAGTGATCATTGTTCACTGATTTTAGTGATCAATCTGGTAAAACTACCAAAACATGAACTTTTCAGAAAACCAACACCAGGTTTAAAAAAACAGACACCTAGACTTTCACACCTGCTGTTATAAGATCAAGGTCTTAATTTATTGAAAATATCATCAGCAACCCGAAAATTCAAGTCCTTGGTGGTCATTTAACTTATCTTTACAGGCCCGTAATACCTCTAAATATTGGTGGTTTTTGTCAATTATTTAAGCAGATTGAGCAGTTGAAGGCCACATGGATATCAGAAACTGTATCATGGGATTTCATTTGTACTTTAATTCAACATCTGGAAAGATTTACATGAAGTTTACTTGAGGCAATCATCAACCTCCTTTTTCTACAAATGTTCACTGTAATCAGTGATCATTGTGATCACTGAAATCCGTGCGCGATCCTAACTGATAAGGCCCTTATAAGTCAATGTTGAGTTTCCCGTCACATTTTGCTCAGCTCACAATGAGGCAACTATTTCATTATTCATTATTCATTATTTTCTAGATCAACTATTTTGCGCGATTTTTAGGGGACAACTACATTGAGACACTCACTTATTGACATGTTGTTTATAAATGTTATTTATTAAATAAATAAGTAAATCAATCAATCAATCAATCAATACATCTTTTAAATGACATTGTCCAGTCAAATACTGTTGAGGCCTTCAAACAAGGACTTTCAACAATTTAGGCCTTAAGTCTGCATGCATCAATCCCATGCAATGTACCGTAGTCTTCAGTATTGAAGTTGGTACCAATCCGGGAGAAGAAGAAGAAGAAGAAGAAGAAGATCTTCACAAACAGAGTAGGCCTACAGTTCAATCATGAAGGTGGAATTATTGTCAATATGAGTAATTGTCCACGAAAGGATGGTCCGACCACCATCCTTCACTCTAACTGAGACAAACATTGATTCTAATAAATTTAAAAAAAAAAACAGCCAAAAAACTTACCAAAAAAAAGAGCATAAAAAAGACAAAAATGATCGCAAATTGCTTTTAATTATGACGATCGCCGGATCGTTGCAAAATTCAGCTAGCAAGCTTCCACGGCTTCCACACGATGACAGGCGGGCACCGTGTACATCATGCAGACAACATACTTACAATAAAAACGAACTAAAACATCGTCATAGTTGCAAATAATTACTCAAAACATCCATAAATTATTTTTGTATAAAATAATTTTAAATTAAATTAAATTTACAACCCCCTAAATTTTTGTTTAAATGTGAAAGAAATATCCACCTAGATACAGCACGTGAAATTTAGTCTCGAATACAAAATGGTTGGTCCTGTACCATACGAACAACACACAGTAAATCCTGCATGTACTGCGTAAAAGATGTGTAGTTGAGATTACCGTAAGCAGAATTGAAGCTATTTATTGAATTATTTACTGATGATTTAGTGCCGAAAAAAGTTTGAAATGGATTCAAAATCGCATAAAAAGGTAAAAAAACACCGTTGTAATTGGCTAATTTTAAAATAATGAATTATTTTAGGATTTTCACTTTTGCAACGCGGGTCCAAAATCGTAACGCGGGCGGCGGACGGGAAACTCAACATTGACTTATAAGGGCCTAATGGAGATAATGCCTTGCTAAACTGGCATTGTAGACTCCTTTGACTCTCAATGTAAAAGATAATCAGGAGTCAAACACCTAAGTAACATACATGCAGAGCCCTGAAGTTCTGCAAATCAAAGATCAGAGATTTCTCACTTCTGTGAGTCAGCATTTCATTCATTAGGTTTTACACACCAGTCAAAACAAGTACAGATTCCCTTCATAAATTCCTTGTGTTATTGTCATGAATTCACTTACCCTTATAATAACTGGCAGAGCAAATTCTGGGAAGGAGATGGTGTGGCTATGTACCACTAGGTGCTCTAATAATAACTCATAGATCTCGTCAATCAAACCATCCTGCATGACAAGAGAAAAAATTGAAGATAATTTTTTCCCATTGAATTAACTGACAATTTTGAAATATGCCAAGGGAACATGTCTTAGATATACAAATGATTGTTAGCCTGTCTTCATTATAATCTAAATTGTAAAACTTGTGCAACTGTCTTTGAAAGATCAACACAGAACCCAATGCACCTTGAATCATCCAAGAAAACAAGAGATGGAAGATTGAAATTGGACTTCGATCATAATTATTCTAACTTGATTTGATAACCTCAAATTTGCATCATCATCAGCCAACAAGTTTCCAGATAGCTGAGTCTATGCAACATAAAAAGGGTAAAGGGGACGGCCTGTATTTACACAGGTTGGAGTGCTCATCTCTCTTTTTAGCGAATGGGCCTGATTTCACTGTTTGTTTTATTTGTGGAGAGGGATCGCCACACCTTCCCCGTGAGTCTGTTACCTTCCAACACTGAAGAATGCCATGACCCATTTGACACCTGGGTGGAGAGGACCACATGAGGGTAAGTATCTTTCTTAAGGACATACACACGTCACACAATGGATTCCAACCCACAACCCTCAATGCCGATGATTAAGAGTCGGGGGACTTATATAATCCCACTAGGCCATGCATGTCCCTTTGCGATATGAAATAATTCTTTAGGCTAGTCACCAAGGATAACCCAAGAAAGCCTCTAACGAAGCTTAATTATTTCTATTGGGGTCTTTCTTTAATTAAATTAGTTTCGGATGCAGGAAGAAGACCAAATACACGGAGAAGAACCTGCGGAAGCGAGCATGGACTGAAAACCAAATGCACATACAGCGCCAGGACCGGGAATCAAACCCAGGACTCAATGGTGCAAAGCGAGGGAAATACCGCTACGCTAATCCGCTTCCCCTACCCTTCTTTGAAAGTTAGTAATTCAAGTGTGATGAAGAAGTTACACCATTTCTTGTCCAGATTACATTAGTGCAAAAATCTTTATTCAGCTTACCTTGAGTCCTTTCTCAGCTAACTGCTTTGATGACAGTTTGAGTACAACAGCAAAGTTCAAAGGTCGATAGCTGACCCCAATGGGTCTTCTGTTGAAATCCACCAGGTCAAAGACATCCAAGATGTGTGGCAGGAGTGGGATGAATGTCCCTGTGGCATCTGATAGGATGTTGAGAGCACGGACAACACTGAAGCGGAGTGGGATGTACTTGGCTGCTGGAATCAATCTGATGGGTTCAAAGTAATATCAGATATGGATAATGGTTAATGTGTGGCAGGAGTG
>JXSR01S007082.1:31615-43634 GCA_000969725.1 Ophiothrix spiculata | reverse complement strand
TATGAATTTTGATTTAATTAAACTAAACTAACATTAGTTTTGTCTTGAAAATAAAAAATTAGTCAAAACCAAAGTAATATTAAATAGAATTATTTTAAATTCACAGTTTATTTGAAATTTGAAGGAATTTTAAAAAGCAATTTCCGTATTTTATTAAAATATGTTAAGTTTTGGTAAAATCCGAAATTCTGTCATTTCTGATCATTTGTGCAAAGATATTATTGAATTATATTCATTTTATGATAATTTTATTCACTCAACCTAAAAATATTAACACGTTTATGTAAAATATTAGCTGACAAAACATGCAGAGTATGAATCTTGGGTATGAATATTGAACGGGTATGAAGTGTCTCGGGTATGAAATGTCCAGCTTCCATTACCCCACCCCACCCCCTTCTCTGACATCATAACTACCCATACCTTAACCAACAAAAGTTTCATCAAATTGATGAGAGAATGAGTACTGAAGTAGCACATTAAAATTAAACTTTCTATCAAAATTATGCGTACTGTGACTGTGTAATAAATGTACATAACCATCCATGATAACAACCTAGCTTAGTTCATGAGTTAAGCTTAAAAAGTGACAAAGTCTACCCCAATTTAAATTGATTTTATCACATAATAAACCTCTTCCTTGTCAGCTAAATTGTTGACTCACATTATACAAATTGTTTACTCACATTATACAACTTTTGAGTGAAGTTTCATGATGATTTATATTGAGAAATCCTCCTCACTCACGCAAGCAAAACAAACCATGTGTAACGGTCCGGTCCCGAAAAACATGAACAGATCAATTATTGGTACCGGTAGAATACTTTTGGGTGTAATTTTGGGAGTATTCTAGAAAGTGATAGTTCTGTATTATACTGTAATAGGCAATTTCAAGGTAGAATTTGGGCGCTCAAGGGGAGTATTTTATTATATTTTTTTAGACGATGTAAATACGTACTTTGAAGTACATAATTCGTATTTCCGTATTTGCAAGAATTTCCCGTACGAAATACGGAAAATTCGTACTACTTGGCATCTCTGTTGTATGGTATTTTTAGAACTAGAAATTTAAAACACTTTTCAAGAGAAATTAGGAATTCTCTTACCTTAATTAATGATCTAGTCATCTTTGGAAAAGAACAGAAGTATGGTATCATCTTGTGGATGTGCTGAAGCACCACACATACGATGGCTGGGTCTACCATGTGGGTTAAGAGCTGTTAAATGAAATGAAAAATAAATTATTATAGAGTGTGAAAATACAATATGACTCTGGTTGGTATAGGATCCAATAGTAGTTAAAAATACTAGTGAGGAGTTCCTCAAGGTTCAATTTTAGGACCACTATACATACGATGGCTGGATCTACCATGTGGGTTAGGATGTTTTATATAAAGCATAAATAAATAATTGTAGTTGTAAATATTGATATAGTATGGAAATCTGTGTTTGTTTTCAGCTGCTTACAACCCAAAAGCTAGAGGTTTTATGGTTTAGTGGTTTTAGGACGTTTGACTGAAGCGCAGGTGGTCCTGGATCAAAATCTACAGAGGGCCACTCTCTCTGTTCACCATCATTTTTAAGGTTTTTGAGCTTGAGCCAATTTGACTAAACCTGAAGAGGTGCTTGCCAAATTAAGTGCCAAAAGCACTTCCTGCAGCTAATAATTGGCTAAAATGAGCAAGAAGATCAAGCATTTTTCTCACACATTTTCAAAAACTTATTGCGCCATTATTTGGCTCTTGAACCAATTGCAAAAATATTTTAAAATACTAAAGAAGTTTGAAATCCAGATAAATTCTGATAACATCTCTGTCATAAAAATTAGCATATTTCAGTGAAATTATCTCATTTTCACACTCAGATTTAGCAGAAACTGGACACTATAGTTTATCTCAGAGTACCTTTTCCCCTGTTCGCGGGTTTTTTCTTGCCAACGCTTGTTGTTAAGCACTTCTGCGTACGGATGCACTTACTTACGCACATATTTGCAGTGCGTGATTTGTTGAATTTGATTGTTTACGCTCACGCTTTTGGCGCGCGCGTTAAGAGTACCGTACACGGCACGATCTGAAAGGAAAAACAACTCTGAGAAAGAGTATAGAAAGAGGTTTACTGCAAAATTGCCTTCTATCGTCTCAAATACATTGCAGTTGTACATACCTGTATGACTTGCAGGAGGTATTCCTTGACAACACCATACACATTCTTCCACTCTTTAGAACTGGAAGGTAGTGCAAGTCTGTAGAAAACAAGACAAAAAAGTATTACAAAATCATTGGCAAATACAGTTTCTAGTAAACAAAATTAAATTAGTCTCATATTATGCATGTTGTCAATTATAAGATTTGTATTTGTGAAACATTTATCAGATAGTATAAACATGATTTCAAAATACTTTCTTCTACAAAATTGTTGGGACACTTGGTAATATGTTGACTCACCCTGCTTCCCTTGGAAAGAAAAGAGACCACCCTGTTTTACTGTGTGAGTGTGACTACTTTTTTGAAATGTAATGTTTGATATCATATCAGACCCAAAACAAATTAAGGACAATTTAAGAAATCCTTTAATGAAGCTTATTTCAATTGGTCCAAGATCTTTCTTCAATCAGTGTTAGATGCAAGACAAAGACCGTAGTGCCTGGAGAAGAACCTACGGAAGTGAGCATGGACCAAAAACCAAATGCATATACAGCACTGGAACCGGGAATCAAAGTACCGCTGCACTAACCCACTTCCCACATAGCCAATACTGACCTTTTGACAGCCTTTTCATCCAGTTTCACCACGTTCTGCAGCATTGGTTCCACACCCTTTAAACACAAGCTTATGATTGCGTTGAAAACTGAAAAATAAAGATATAGTATAAGTGGTTATATACTGATGTTTCAAATTATATTTATTCTAATACATCAATAGAATAATCTACACAATGTATTATACAGGGTGTCCCAGAAAGAATTAACTCTTAGCTTTGGTGGGTCGTAACTTGAAAAGAATACAATAAAATAAAGAAATTCAACTTGAAATATAATGTAAAGGTCATAAACTACTTTGTGTATGAAAATCACGTGATATGGTTCAACGGTTTTAATGATATGCTCGATTACGCTACAAGTGGTGTAAAAGGCTTCTGTCCAAGTTTCAATATTGATGGTCAGAGAGATATTTCCTTCAAAACTCATTTTAATGCTTAAATTCTATTTTTATAATAAAGAAATACGTAAAATATAAGATGTAGAATGTTCATAAATTACCTATGTTATATTAAATTACATTTAGGATCAATTGACGGGTATAAAGCGGCATTCTAATGTCACTGAGAAAATCAGTTAATTGTTACAAATCATTAAAGAAAATACATATTCCAGGTATATGAAAGTGTGTGTTGGGGTAAAGTGGGGTGAAATGGTGTGTGTGTTTTATTTAATTATTTATTTTATTAATTTTATATGTTGAAAATGTATTAAGTGAATCACTCCGTACTTTTATTACACTTCACTTAAAGGGCTAAACATAGTGCCTACAATAGGTAAATTGAGTTATAAGAAGTGTTATTATGCATGCAGTTTGAACAAGGGCTGTCTTTATTTGGCAGTATCATTTTGCTGTGCAGTTCAATACCACATAAAGAGAAATTGTTCTCAGATTTGCTGAAATCCGGAGCATAGAATACGTTTGACAAGGAAAGAAATATATTTGATACAGAATGCATGTTAAGAAGTTCTTCATGAAACATTATATTAAACACAATGTCGGAGAATTTACCAGCTAGGCAAAACAGGGCAAAACAGGCTTATAAAGGGGTTGCAAGGTAAAACAGCTTGCTAACCAAATTTAATGCTGTATTCGGCATCTGCACAAGATAATACAAGAGACATAAACTTTAATTCAAAATGGTCATGTTCAGAGAATGGGTTTGTTTTTCTGGTATCTGGTCTTGCTATGTTATCATATTCATGGCATGTCATGGCAGTTAAGCATCATTATCATTCAGATTAATAGAGTAGACATTTACGTATTATTTGGATGGACACGTTTGGACAAAAAGCAATTAAATCCCTTCAGAAAACCTGTGACTTGTCGTTCATGTCAAAAATAACGACCATAAACTGAATCTGTTGACAATCTCTGCCATTTGATGTTAATGGAAATATCTGTCTGACAATCAATATTGAAACTTGGACAGAAGCCTTTTACACCACTTGTAATGAAGTCGAGCATATCATCAAAACCATTGAACCATATCACGTGATTTTCATACACCATCTAGTCTATGACGTGTACATTGACTATTGGGGTACCAGTACAATAAGAATATTTCCATGCTCATTTCTTGTGTTTTGAGTTGCATCATAAGAAATCAGAAGACACAAGACATATAATCAGAAATGGATTGTTTTAGGCATAATTATACTTCATAAATGAATGAAAAACGGTATTGAAATGCTATTTTGATTTTTGATGTATGCATACCTTTACTTCCAGGCACAGTATATTTCATCTGTATTTCCTCCTCCTCCTCTTCCTCCTCCTGTTCATCCGGCATCCCATGAACGGCTGCTTTGAAAGCTTCCACTAGCTCCCTGAATGCATGCAGATTGTTTTCCTATGTTATATAAGAGAGAGAGGCACGATATTCAAACAACATACATGAGCTAATATAGATCGGATATTTCCAAATTCTTGAGATTTAAACAGATTATACTGGGATGGTACAACAGAAATTGTGTCTGGCGTGTATGTGCATGTGCATCAACTTTTTGTCATGATCCCTTAATCCGCAGCGTGCACACAACTTTACTGTGCCAAGCATGCAACATGCATTGTCAATTAATTGTGTTTGTCAGAAACTGTTTATGTTAAAATGTTTTTTGTGATCTGTGGAACTACATCATTTACATGTGCCCGAAATTATTTTCAGGAAAAGGTGATCATTTTTCATTTGATTACTGTAGTGTGTGTTGAATTATGTTCATTTTGATTTGAGCATCCTAACAATACATATCTTTGCACAGTCTGTCAATTAATTTTCAACTGCATCGGAAGTTTAGTTCATGGATTATAAATAGATTCAGATTGAATTCAGATTGAATTCAGATTCAAATCTGAATATGAATCAGTCCTCTTCATCAGAAATTCAGATCATGGATATTGTAGATTCAGATTTAAATTCTTAGATTCAGATTGAATTTAAATCTGAATCTGAATCTGTCCTACTGTTCATCAGAGATTCAGATCATGGATAAGGTAGATTCAGATTCAGATGGAATTCAGATTCAAATCTGAATCTGAATCAGTCCTCCTCTTCATCAGGAATTTAGATCATAAAAACATATTTTGATCGGACCACCACAGTACCCACCTCAATTTTGTCTGCCCATTTATCCACCATCGCCATGGTAACAGTGACTCCTCTACCGCTGACCTTTGACCCATCCTCACCATCTTCCTCATCAGAATCCTCTTTATCACTTGCTTCCTATATCACAAAGAAAGTCATAAGACTGCTTTAAGAATCAACATTTTATGATAATATGAGCGGGGACATTATAAACACAGTAATCATTGAAAACGATTAAAATATAACGACTAAGGACGAGCTTCAAAATATTTTTTAAAAATCATTGTTACTATTTGTATTCGAACTAATCAATTATGTGTGCATTGGGTCTGGTGACTGGCAAGAAGTAAATTCTGCTTTACATACACAGAAAAAAACAATTACTGAACTGATAAAAATTCCAAAACACTATTTTTTTTCTGTTTTTATTCCATTGTAGGAAAACTAATACCCGTACTGAACTGACAAAAATTCCTAATTACTTATTTTTCCTCCGTTTTATTCCGTCTTACTTCTAATTTTGAGAAAAATAAAAATACTGAAGTGACAAAAATTCCTAATTACAATTATTTTTCCTCCGTTTTATTCTATCTTACCTCTAATTTCGAAAAAACAAATACTCAAAAAAATTTCTAATTACAATTATATTTCCTCCGTTTTTAATCCATCTTACCTCTAATTTTGTTGGCAGTTTATGAACTCCTCCTTCCCCCTCACTGTCACTCTCAGAATCACTTTCATCAAGTTGTACTTCATCATCATCATCATCATCATCATCGTCATCATCATCTACACCATCCCCATCCTCTTCATCTTCCTCCTCCCCATCACTTGAGCCAGAGTCGTCAAAGTCCAGCAGTTCTTGGTCATTTTCTTGCAAGAATTTGTAGAACTCGGGGTCCTTTTCCTTCAGGCTTTCTATGGACTTTTTGTGCTTATCAATTGTAGATGTTTTTGTCCTTTAAGAGAAGTTTTTACAAAAATATTGTAAAACGAAAGTTATATAGACTTGATTACATCAGCTTACATGCTTGAGTGAGTCTTGGCGGCCCGTCGTCACGCAGGGACTGAAATTTGAAATTCCAGGTGAGCTTTAATGGCTCTCCTATAACTGTTTAGGTGAGCTTAAGGAGAGCAAAACAATGAGGACTCAAAGTTAATCAAGCAATAAAGACAACTAAGAAATATCAAATTCTAAAATCTGCAAAATGCTCACTTAGAGCAATTGAGGAGTGCAAATTATTAAGAGGAGCAAAACTCTGTAGTGCATTAAAAGACAGTTACTATTGACAAATAACTTTCACAAGGAATGTATGGAATAATTTATGAAAGTTCTATTTTAATCGATCATAATAAATATTGTGTCTAAAAAAGTACACTTCATAATGGATATCTAGAGAACTAATTCAGTATCAGTCAAAATAGACATGGTTGCAGTCAGCTTGAACTTATAGTTGTTCTCAGATATAGATTTACCGGGGGAGATACCAGACTCACCGTCATTTTTATTCCGGTATGGAGACAAAATTGGGGTATTCTGGTTTGTGCCGATGATGCATCGCATCTTGTCATAATGTGCAAATATTGAAAACACGCACAGACGCTCTGTGTGCAGGTTGGCGTATCGTTCGCGAAAAGGATTATTTGCGCCATTTGTCTCTACGCGCAATGGAATCTCGGCATTCAGAATTGAACCATGTCGACCCAAATACCCCCATTTGAGCTCCACGGCTGACGACGCCATTACATGGTATACAAAGTCTGGTATCTCCCCTGTAAATCTATGGATTTGTAATTTTAAATTGAAAGTTACAAATGTACACATGTTTGATCTGAAAATAAGGAGGTACACTGTACAATAACTTATCCTACATCTGATGTCAAAGAATTATTCATCTTATAGGCCTACTCAAACTTATAAATGTAATTTTGAAGTTTTTCAATGAATGAAAATTGTAAGAGTTTTCAAGACAGTTTTTTTATTTTTTCTTCAAAAGAATTTGTCAACTGAGAATCAATCTGAATCACAAATCAGTACAATGATTCTTTCATCCAAGTGTTACATGGAAAGCTTATACTCTATAAACCTGAAAGTTGCAGCAAGCAATCAGACTCTGTTACGAGATCCACAGCATATCACTTGCATTCTACAAAATTGTGAACTGGTGCTTTTGTATAATTTGTGCAAGAGACTAGTAATGATTTATTGGATTGATTAAGAGCATATCACTGCATATTTTTTGTCAATGAATCATTCTTGACTTTGGTATTATTTTTGGATGATTTTACAACATGGACTAACATGGAATGCAAATTTGTTTGAATGTTCAGCAAGATTGGGTATGATGATTCGAAAAATACGGACTAATTTATTTCTCAGTATGGTCATATTGGTTATTGTGCGTTAATCAGCTGCTTGTTGCATACTTTCAGGTTTATAGAGTATTCAAATGATAACAATGATGAAAACTTACTTGTCCTTCACATTAGTAGAACTCTTAGTGGCCTTGTGCTCTTTTTTGATCTCTTTAGTGGCAGGTTTCTGCCCTTTTCTAGCGCTAGGCATTGGATTCTGAGATGGCATTGATTGTTTTTGAGTCATTGAATCTTTGCCTTTTATTTTTTTTTTAGGTTTTGAGTTCTCATCAATCTCATCACTGCTTTCTCCATCAGAGTCATCCTCAATTTCTTCACTGTCTTCCTCATCCAAATCCTCGTTCTCTTCATCATCTGTAAGGTCTTCATCATCGTCGTCATCAAAGTCTTCATCGTCATCATCGTCAAAATTGTCTGCCATGAATTCCTCCACATCCATCTCTTCTAAATTTCTGCAATGTTAAAAAGTGTGATAAGTTAGACTTACTTGTGATTAACATATGATTAACATGAATATGGACTTATAACTGGGCTCCATTGACTCAATGGTTAATTTTGCCAATTTTTTGAAGTCTCATTTTGAACAACTCGCATCATGAAAAATGTGGGAAATGTGCTCTTGCACACCTTAGTGAGTTGCTTAAGCCATAGGCCATGGTAGTCAAGGAGTTTACCAAACATAAACTTGTGAAAATTCATGATTTAGGGGTTCATGCATGTTTGTCCGTGTATAAACGCTTTATTTGAATCCGAGGGCAGGCTGGCCCCGGACTCGCGAAGCGAGACCAGCCAGCCTGCCCGAGGGCCAAATAAAGCGTTTATACACGGACAAACATGCATGAACCCCGTTCATACATACCCTATTAAATCATTAACAAAATTTTAAAATTTCAGAAAAAGAGAAATTCATCACATAGGCCAGTAATCAGTAGTGCAAGCTCAGGGTTCATAAAATTTGTCCCGCTGCATGGATGGCGTCAAGAATCGCGAAGCGATTTATAATCATTCCAAAAGAGTTCAAAATCAACGATTACTCATATAGAAACATGAATGAAACCCGTTCACAATTACATATCTTTTTTGTGAACAAAATGTCAAAATTTTAGACAAAAATCCGTTCAAAAAACAACCTTTTCATCTAGCAAATCGCTAAATTCCTTCGACTTGTTGCTTGCAGAAATTACGATCAGTTATTGATTAATCAGGATGACGTAGAGTTTGTTTATATCTTTGGACCGCGTTGTGTTCTGCGTATAAGACGGCTTACTACAAACCGCGCGCGCTGTGACCGCGCTATGCTTGTAGTCGCGCATGCAACGCATACGCTACAACGGCATTGCTTTGCATTCATAGAATGGACGCTGTGATATGTTTTGTCTCGCTGAGGACTAAATTTGCGGAGTATTTAGCTGCTTTTCTTAAAAACGGTAAGGCTTATGCAATTTTCAATATATTCAAAATAATCTTGACTTAAACGTGGTTTATTAAACCAAGTTAATGTGTCATATAGTGTTGATAATTCATTAAAACCAAGCAAATTAAGTTACGAAAATTTGTCTAAGCGGTGAAACAAGATGGCGGATTTTTAAAACAAAATCGGGGATTTACAACCAATCGATCGGTAATTCAGCCAATCAGAATACGGATTGTAGAATTGATAAAATTTAGCCAATCAAAACTTGCGTTAGAATTAATATCGATTATTGGCCGGTCCTAAACAGTAGGACCGGCAATCGACCAATCAAAAACAAGGATATCTCAAGGGTGTGTATGAACATTTTTATGTAAACATTCACCTAAAATTAAAAAATGCATGATCAAAGTACACATTTTGATTTTTTCAATCAACAAACACTTATAGTAGATTCTCATTCTTTGTCATTGTTAACAATAATACATTCATGATTGAACAAAAAGATAATGGCAAATAGCAAAAAAGTCGATGGCTAACTTTAGCCACTGACAATACATGCGTTGTATAGGGAGAACTGTCAAACCGTAATGGCTGCCATGGACGTCTAATCAGCGTAGTGTTTTGAATGTCAAAATTGTAACCGAAGTTGTGTGTCTCGAGCAAAGGATTACCAACCAAGAATAGTCAACTGGTATACATTTTGGTATAAGCTTACATTTTAAAAAAAATGACACGACTTACTTCTTTGACTTCTTTGAAGGCATTCTGTACGTTTTGTAACTATAATATTCTTCGTGTGTTTCTTGTAAGCTTAACTCAACATAATCAACGCACGTGTAAAATTTCTTAAACTTGTGCGATGGTATTTAAATGAATATTTTGTTATGAAATGAGTGAAGTCATTTCTATATTTTGCTAGTCTCTTCACAGTATTTGTTTGCGTTTTAGAATTATGGGTAAAAGTACGGTTAGTATTTTTGGAAATACAAGACTTTGTTAAAGACTACGTGCAACATCCAGAGTTTCATGTCGTCATGCTAGTTAATATTCATATATTCTTAGTCACTGAGTGCGATTTTACTTCCTAATATGGAATTTTGGCCATCCATTATGAGACGATAGATGACTAGACTCGATACTCCATCCTCGACGATCGCTATGCTTTTGGGTCGTTTGCTCACGTTCGAATCAAGGCAACGTAAAGGATTGTGGGTAAAAAAAGCGCCGCCGATTAGGGGACTGGAGTATCGAGTCTAATAGATGACAGGCAAAACAAGAAATCTTATCTTTTATTCTCTAATTCATTTATTATCAGTGTTTATTTTAAATAAATGAATTGAAAATTATAAATATATGATCATCATATAAATAAGTAATAAATACGTTTAAAGATCTTAATTACTTTTAAGGGTTTGAAAACAGAATTATCTGAACAAATCAAAATAATCAAGAAAGATAATGGTTACCTCTGTTTAATCATAAACACTTAGAATTACTTTACCAATGCAATCAATTTCAAACAAACTCGACCCAACTCAATTTAAAAGCCAACTCAAACAAACTCGGTAAAGTATACAAAAGATTTAAAAAAAAAAACTCGGTAAAGTAGTTCACTCATTGTTCAAAATAATTTATAGTTTTGTTAAAGTTTTCGTTTTGATCCTAAACTAATTTCAGTAATTTTTGAGAAAGTGACAATCAAAACAAACAAAACAAAACACAACGTTTCCAGTAGTTTTAACAACGTTTTATCTAATATTTTATCCAAGATGAACATTTATAATAACGATGGTGTGGTTTTCTTTTTATAATTTAGTTTGAGGTAAAGTTTATCAAGGCAAAATGTTGCATATCCTCTTAAAGTCTTAATGCTGCTGGTTGATCCAGGGATCTCTATAGTGCTTGGAAGCAGACATCATCATTACATGGAAACTTGAAGTGTACTATTATCCATGACGTGATTGACGTCAGTCAATTTGGTCGCAAATCTTTCCCAATTCTGGAACAATCTAGATTCAGGGCAGTTACTCATCTAAAAGTTTTTTGGAAGTCATTCATTTCTGATTTCATAACAGATAAGTCCGATCAATCCAAAATGATCACTTTCCTTCAGGTGTTTACAGTGTGTTTTGATTAGGTTCTGGTTCTGGTTCTGGTCTGATACTACTCAACCTAGTAGGCCCCCTAGTGGGAGCCAAACGAGTAGGGTGGTGCTTGGTGTTTCTTTTGCAGATTGGTTTGCAGCTTGGTATGGTTGGTAGTTAATGCTGTTTTATGTTGGTTGGTTTCAATTGGTCTTTTTGTTGGACGGGATTTGTTGATTTGGGTAAAGACTAGTCTATTATAGTTCTGGGGATGAATGAATGTTTATAACAGTTTTTATTTGCTTGTATTTGAATATATAGGCTACTCCGTGGCGAGATGAGCGCTGGACCGGGCGTAGGTGGTGTTTCAGAGGAATGGCAAGTTCTCCATTTAATGCTAGTTTGATGTATCAATGACGCAGTGAATAGCCAGCTTTCTCAGTCAGGGGTGAAACACACTGATTTTACTAATCTCAACATTACTGACATACGTATACTCTTAAGGAACACCCAAATCTTTCCAACCTAGCTTTTAAAAATACAGGATGTCCACTAGGCTGATTTTGAAAAATCGATTTTTTGATTTTCTATCGGGCTACCCTCTCATTTGGTGCACAATGGGTAAAAAATAACAAGGCGGTAGAGACAGGAAATCGTCCTTTTCTTCTAGCTGTCAATCAAATCGATAGAGACACGACACAACACAAGTGGGCATTTTCACGAAAAAGTGGACATGAGAAAAATATTGAAAAAAGGATGTAACTATTCAATGAAAAATGCTACCACCATATATTTGGTA
>JXSR01S007080.1:138493-149063 GCA_000969725.1 Ophiothrix spiculata | reverse complement strand
AAGGTACTTAGACAAGATACATTCTCATTTCCTTGTTAGCGTAATTGGCTATCAGTCAGTGTATATTTCAGTTGCCTCATGGAACTCGACACCATGGGTATTGTGCTAAAAATAGCTCGTTTCTTCAGGTGTGCATCTCAGGTGATGAAATCATTTTCATCGTCACATTGATTTCTCTCCATCTTTTGGTTTCAAATTTCCTCGTCTTGATGAAATGGAATGTTGATGTATTAATTGGTTTGAAAATTTTAAATAACCATTTGTATATTTTTTATTGCACCTATTTAGTAATCAATATCAATTTCATCCTGATTTTTATTATCAGGAAGTAGCAAAATATTTTCCAAAATAATTTCATAATTTATAGCTATTTACTATTATTGAAGTCATTAAATTTCCTACAAATCATGAAGTTCTAAATGCAGTAATTTGGAATAAACAAGCGTATCAGCTTAAAAGTCTTATCTTTTTATGCGATCGCATAGTCTATCAATGAATAAAGAAACGCGCAGTGAATTTTCGCTGTTGCTGCACATTGGCTGACAATTTTATAATATTTGAAAACCAATTGGTTTCTACTGGCTATAATCTGAAAGATATAATGAAAATACTTTTCAAAATTCTCTCCTTTCCAAAGCTTAACAGAAACCATGTTTGCACAAATAGTTCTGCAAGCATGGACTTGAGGAATTCCTGACCCACCTTTCCACAAGCTAATGATTGTGGTATTGCTTGTTTCAGTTCACTGGATGTTCCTTATTCCTTAGTCATCAAGTTAATTCAAGTGTAGAAAAACTACAAATATATCAAGTTAGTTTGATTGCTGCACTGTTGTCACCAAGACAAGTTCAATATCATCCCCAATTTTTTTTAAAAAAAAAGTCCAGATTGTTAGCATCATTTGCTGTTAGCGGTAATAATGGCAGCATGCGTAGTTTCATTGTCAAATTCATTCCCTAAATGTAAATAAAAACATCTTTTTTTCATTATTTTTAAATATCATTGGCAACAAAAATACTGCCCTCTAGAGTTAAAACTTTATTGGCAGATCCAATGCAAAATTGAAATTTTGTTTAGTTTATCTTTACTCTATGATGTAAAAGAATACCTCTTTCTTTGACTGCTATTGTATATTACATATATTATATGTATATTTTTATTTGTCCAAGGCACCTTAAATGCTATATTGGAAATGAAAAATGAAGAAAGCATACCTTGCAAAAAACTCAATCAAAATGGCTGCCAAACAAGATTATCATAACACAGTAACATCCCAATTGCTGTACAAGTCAACTCAAATCCAATTATTTAGCTCATCATTTATGGTTGGTTTTTTTATCTAAAATGACTGCTTTTGATAGTAAACAAAATTGTGTATTCATAATTAGGTGACATGTTTATATCATAATCAAACTCCTAATTTCAAAATGGCAACCAATCTTATAGAAGCCAATAACATCCCAATAGCATCATTAAACTCATTCCAAATATAGAAGCCATGTGTTACCATGGCAACAGAATTCAAATCGCTGCCAATCAGACAAGACAATAACCAAGCTGGCAGAAGCTCCCTGTAAGTACTTTATTTGACCCTGATGAGTTTTTATCAAGCTCCAATCACTTGCTCAGCGGAGACTTATTGCAAATAATTGCCTCGTGTTTACACCAACAATCGTACTAATAGTACTAATACCATGTCACATTGGTCTTGGGAGTCTGACAGAGACAAGTATGTTCAACTCCAACAAGATTGAAAGTCTCTGATTATGGCATGGATAAGTCTTTCAAAGCAAACACTATTCAAGAATACATACACCAATATTAAAATGCCAGAAATATGACAATTTTTAAGCTACTCAACTCTAAATTTGTTGATACTATATTTCTTGAGATGCATTACCATCTCAGATATCGCAAACTATTGCTAGTTACATTTTCATGACCGTTAACATTTTACAATTTACAAAAGCACAAAAAAATGCATGTATTTTGCTATGTATCTTTTCTTTCATGAAAGTTAAATACCTAGTTTCAGTACATTTCTCTATAATCTTGTAAGCTCAAAATGATGGCCTTACAATTGATTTCAAAAAGGCCTGAAATCCGAATTGGAATTGATGTTAGGGGCTAGTTCGAAACTAAACCGGCGACAGCCAGTTTGGGCGGTTGGCCATTGTTTATTCCAGTTGAACCGACCAGAACTGCCCAGAATCGACAGGTAACTTTCAGTTAAGTTTTGAAGCGCCCCTAACTAGTTACCATTTTTAAGTTATCGTTTGTTATACATCATTTTGCCACAACCAAAATACAATAAAACAAACGATCATCAAAAACCAATTATGAATACAAAGTTATTACGAATTATTATTAACAACATCCTGGGGAATTAATGAATTCTACAATATTCAATTAGCAATTGCCTATCACTTTGTTGTTTCTAAGAAATTACTCTTTTCAAGTGGCTCTATGGCCCGGGGGGTAACTGATATTGGTTTCCGGGTAACCATCCGAGTTCCGCAGGTTCCGAAGGTGACCCTATGTGAGACCAACAATTTGCAAAAATGGATAAAATGATACCCTATCTGAGACCATAAATCTACCTTATCTGTTCGAATGGACACCCTATCCGGGACCATTCCTGTTCAAATGAATACCCTATCTGAGACTGTGACGAAATAATTATTACAAGAAATCATAGGTAAAATGTATAACTGTACACCATTTGAACACTCTTAAGGAGTGTGTCTAAGTATTTGAAGCAATTTAAGGCACCATTATCATTATTTCAATCATTTCTTCAGAGTTTGATACCTTATCAGAAACTGAAAGGCCAAATTTGATACCCTATGTGAGACCTTCAGAGTACCAGGTCGGTTTTGATACCCTATATTGCAAGTCTCGAGACCTGTCCAGGTCTCACTTTTTTGGTAACGCGGGTGGTTACCCGGTCAAAATATCCAGTTACCCCCCCGGGCTCTATGGTTTCTTTTTCAAATGAGTGGGCCAAGGTAGAAATCATCTTTATAAAACATTTACTTGTACATTGTATTTTATCATGTAAACTTCAATTTCAAAGACAGACATTTATATTTTAAACTTAACCATTTTAATCAGGTAACTTTTTCTTTTATGTCAATAAAACAAGATTAAATATGACATCAATAATTCATTATGCAACACCGAAAATTTAATGAAAACTAGTTCAAATATTGTTTTCCTTCCGTCATACGCAAGCTTCATTTTATTACAATATTGCTGCATCTTGAAACTCGTAATCCGTCGGGAATATAGCATCTCCATATACAATAGATTTAAGTAGGTTACTGCAAACAGGAAGCTCAATAAATTTTTGGCAACCATCTTTTTTTCACAGTTCTGTTCAATCATATTCACGTAAATTTTGAGTCATAACATTTTGTCTTGTTTTTACGCACAATTCCTTCAAACATTACACAATTGCAAATTTGAACTTGCTTTAATCGACAAAGAACAAACAGGGACAAAAAATATCATGTTTACAGAAAATTGTTTGCTGTGTAGCAGTGTTCCTGGAGGAGAATTTAAGGATGTATGGTCGTTTCGTTCTAATAATAATGGATTGACGAGGCTCAAAATAGCTTTTTGGAACAGGTAACAATCAGTATGATTAATTGGATGTTACTGGTTATGATGGGTTTGATTCACATTCAAATCTAGAAGCCATAAAAAATCAAATAATTTGCATCTGTTAACAAGAACATCTGGTTACAGGGGACATTTTGGCTGCTTGCTAGCTGAGGAGTCGTACATGTAAATGAAAGGCTTTTCACTCATTAGTCCTGTGATTAAAAATACGACTGCTTCAAAACACAAGCATCTTTTGATGTAAAGATTGTTCCACACATATTTGCTTCAAAAAAAGTGATCACAATTTTTCAATGTCATCATGGACCAAAATTGCATCCGTCCATTTTATTGATATCAATCCATTAAAAACGTTTAAAAAATTTGTATAAAACGTAATATATGATGATATTGCACTGGGACAATTTTGTCCATTCTATTCTGGTATAGTCATTGAATTCTTTGCAAAATTGAGGTAATTCTTAACAATGCCAGCAAAAAAACATAATATACGATGATATTGCACTGGGACAATTTTGTCCATTCTATTCTGGTATATATAGTCATTGAATTCTTTGCAAAATTTAGAAAATTCTTAACAATGCCAGTAATTTTAAATTCAAGCGACTCGATTAATCAGCTGTGAGTTTGGTTGTGGCAAAATGGTATCAATCATATCGAACACAAAGATGAAGTCACTATTTGAACCAAATTATGACTGAATTTGAATTTAACAATTTCATATCATTAGACAATGACAATACAATTTAAAGTTTCCGGAGTTAAACGAAAGTGTTAAGTGTGTGGAACACGACCAAAGTGACTACCTTTCCGTCATGATCCACAAACAATATCTGACCTTGATAATGGCGACTACAATAGGATAAAATGTTGCAAATTTGATAAGCTTCATTTAACCAAAACCTACGAAAGTACACCCAACATCAATATGAACTTCGGATAGCCGTATTTCAGACAATGTTGCAAAAATATTCAAAAACCAGAATGCATAAAATGGTAATTTTAATGCTTATTTTTTGGTTATCCTTACGACAAAAATACTTTGATTTATTTGATTTCATTGATTTATTCATTCATTTATCTATTTCTGTTTGTTCGTTTATTGTTTGTTTGTTTGTCTGTTTGTTTGTTTGTTTCAATGAAACTAGGGTCTCCAGTTAATGCAAATTGCAACTGATGTAATGATAATTCTATCAAACAGTCCTATAAATTAGAAATTTTAATTTCCAAAAAATATAACCTTACAAGCTATTTCTAGAATTGTTCATGGCCAAAGTAATTTCATATCACATGTATACTTCGTGGTCTGTGCAGGGTGGTCAATATATAAATTGTATTTGTACAAAATTGATTATCATTTTGTTTTCATCGGTAGAATTACAAACAAGGTTGATTCTAACCTTTTAACCTTAAAAGGATTTCTCCATTAAAGTAATTAGCCTTGTATTAATCAACATACAATTTCAAAAAACTTATATATATCTTCTTGATTACCAATATTTTGCAAAATGAACGACTGTTGAACGAAACAGACTTATACAACTGATTTATAATTTATTTCAAATTAACTATCTAATTGCAATTAGTATAATAATTCTAATTAAACATCAACTATACTAATCAACATTTTGTTTACAACAAAATGCCTAGTACTCATGAAGATGATCCACCCATAATAGAGTCATCATCATCACCCCGTTGCCATGGCAATGCTATCTCATTGTCAAATTCACAGTCCGATCTTATGACTCATACCAACTGACAAAGCCATACCTACGTTGACTGGAAAGAAAAATGTGAAAGTCAGGTACCAGTACAAACTCATTACGTTGTGGGCACCACTGACACTAATTGAGAAACTGAAGTTTTCCAAAATCTGTGACTAGAGTCAAACAGGCAATTGCAATGCATACTGTTGATGAACTTTGACTGGCTATGAGACTAATTAGTGCCTTTTTCTCTTGTAGTGCCCAGAGTCACTCCATCCTAAATTGAAAATTGTCTCTGTGGCTCTGGGCTCTGGTTCCAATTATCTGGACGAACCACAGTAACCAGTTGATCTCCATCCTCATTTTCGTCATAGAAAACAGACTATTAACTGGGCATGTTCAGTTACATGCAAATATTCCGGTAAAAAGATTCTCTGTCTTAGAATGACCATGTGAAAAATCCCACTTTTCAATTTCAACGTATCTGGGGTAGAACTTAGTATCGTTCCCCTGATCTCCCCTCCCACGGACCCAGAAATACGAGCCCGGGCAGAGTGCGCTGCCCGGGCGAAATTCACTGGGGTTTTAGTTTGATTCAAAGAGTACAAGATGTGGTATAAACTAAATTGAACAATATTGAGAGCTAGAAACAAGGTCTAATCTGGGGGAACTACAATTCACCAAACAGAAACACATTATCTGAACAAGTTACATGACAGTGTCCCCTCCAAAGTAGGGATCCTAATATTGCACCTAAATTTACCATCAATTAGTATTAAAGATATTCAAATAAAGTTGTGAACTTAAAATGCCATCAAACTATTTCTCCTTTAAACTGCTGACAACATGATTGTAAAGCAATCACTCTTGATTACTAGTGAAGCTTTTAGGAAAGCGTTGTTGCTTGCTAATCTCATACAGGAAGTTATCCCCACAGAATTCACTGAAAAGCGACAAGTCACAAGAAACAAAATGGCGTCTAACAAGGTGAGGAGCTAGGGATGTCTGTTACCATGACGATTTATGAATCTTTAACAAATCTGAAATAAAAGGTTTCTTTTAAAAAGGAAATTGCAGACCGACAAATAAATAGGGAATACAGCACTTTTTAAGCAAACATTGATATGTGAAAAACAAATTATAAAATTACAGCTCAATTTCAATAGTAGGAAAAAGGTCATGGCCACTAGAGATGTAGTTGTCATCTAGATGTAGATATAAATTGTGCAATTTTGGAAACAATTTGCAAAAAAAACACTTTTCAGGGCTCAAGCAAATTAAAACAGTTGACCAGTATGCAAAAGTGATGCCTGTTGGTTGCCATGGCAACAGGCTACCTTTGAATACTAGTAGCTGATATTTCAGATGATTTGCAAAATGAAATTGAAATTGAATGAGTCAATCAAATTAAGACGATTGACCACTTACTATGGTAACGGCATCTCAAAGAAATTTCTTTTAGTCCTGATGTTAAAACCTAGAATATCAAATTCTATGATTTCATTATATCTTACATTTGCTTGATGGTCAAACTTGAATTAAAGTGTAAAAATTAGTAACAAATACTGTTTAAAAGTAGAATTTTCATGAGCAGAATTTTGTGTGACCTTTTTGCTGTAAAACTTAGCATTTAAAGCTTCATCACATAGACCCATGCATAAAAAGACTATATTCACGGTTAAAATGGTGATTTGCTAAAACACGTTGGCATTATATTTATAACATAAAATATAATTCCAATGTGACGACACAATGCCATGTAGTAGATTCCAAGGATTGCACTAGTCATATTTGATATATCTACAGCGCTCGTTCGCTTACAGGAATTACACCTAAACCCACAAAACACCTGCAGCTTGTAAACAAGTTGTGTTGAGCCGACATGACCGATTTCATTCTTTATTCCACTGATTTGTGTCCATATCCCAGAGACTAGCTCGTCACACGAGATGTCTAAAACCCTCCATATGCGCAGA
The DNA here is from genome assembly GCA_000969725.1 of Ophiothrix spiculata. Lineage (NCBI taxonomy): Eukaryota > Metazoa > Echinodermata > Ophiuroidea > Amphilepidida > Ophiotrichidae > Ophiothrix > Ophiothrix spiculata. The sequence goes on along the minus strand of JXSR01S007080.1, from coordinate 141,754 downwards.
CAATACTCAATGAAGAATTCACTACTTGGCGTTCATCTTTAATTTCGTTCTTGTTATTGATCCTGCTCAGTATCTTAGCTTGTTGATCAAATGGGGCAGGTTTTGAAAAACGTTCAAATATAGTGAGATATACATGAATTTTTTGATTCACTAGGCATTTCAAATTTTCAAAAAAGCATACATTTTTAACTTTATAATAAAATTTAAAATTTAACATTCACAATTATTAAATTCAAAGTTCTTCTTTTTTATTGGCAAATCAATGGAAACAAAAATCAAATTAAATCCAAGCTGAACAAAAATATCACAATTATGAACATTTTATTACAAAATTGTATGGCAAATCATTTCTTAGTCAAAAAGCAGAGTCCTTATAAATATGTTGCATTATTGAATCTTAGTAATTCCATATTCTATCACTGAGCACTGGCAGACAATAGAATGATCACAAACTGCTAAAATAATAACTTACAAAAATAAAACAAATTATATGAAACCATCAATTAATCAACTAAGATTTCATATTCCTCAAATCAATCAAATTTAAATTCAGTCAGGGAAAACATGTACCTTCATGTCTTTTGAATTTTCGGAGGGGGGGGGTACTCAAAATTGGTTGGGGTAGGACAGCAAAATTTGAAAAGCCACCCATCCAAATGCTAATTTTTAAGAAAATGGACTCTTCCTTTCCATACCAAATCTCCCAAATTTTGAGTCAAATTTATTCCAAATTCACTTGCTTTATCCAAATTTGTGCTATTTGGCACTGACAAATTTATTTTAAGAAACGATCTAATTTGCCCCATTTGGTACAAAGTTAGGACAATTTTGAAAAGAAAACCCATCAAAATACCACATTTTGCAAAGAAAAAGGACGCATTGAAATACCAAGAGATTCCGATTTTGCGAAATGTTTTCCCATAACCCCCTTGCTGTACTAAGTATCCCCCGGTTCAATACCCATTGATGAAACGCAAATATATAAAAACATCACAGTGAGTTGACTTTCCATTTCCAACCAGCAGAAAATATAAAACGCATCATTGCAATTGAAAATGCAATTTACAATTCTAAAACATGCGATCTTTGTTGGAGGAGGAGGCCCAGCGTGGCAACAAAACATTTTTGTAATGAATTATAAGCGTGTCCCAGTCATTCCATTTGTTTTGAAAAATATCAAAGGTATAACTGACATATCAATCAAGCCTTGTACTATTTTGATTTCAGAAAATCTGATTTACATTATACAATGATACATCTGTACAGGGAGCCCCCTCAAGAGTAAGCTTGCATCTCATCTAACGAATATCTTTAAAAAAAATATGACTTTCATCAACGTTGATACACTAAATCCCCTATAGTAGTGGATTTATGATTGCTAAAACCCAAGAGCGTGCAACGAGTCTCGTGAAACCCAATGCAGCTTACAGCACTCGAGGACCTGCCTGGATTGTCAACGATACTCGCAATATTTGTGGAGCACTACACGTTTCTATCGTATTTTAAGTACATGAATATTCAGCGCACTGCACAAATGTAAGGGTCTCAACTTCAGGAGCAAAGTACATCTACATTTAAAAATAACTTATTCTAAAGAATGAAATAAAACTCTACTATATGTAGATTAGGGGCACACCATTAGATTTCCAGGGGGAAGCAGGAAGTTGGGTTCTGGGGTTGAATTTTTTTTCACGCCCCATTCGGGAGCAATTTTTTTTCCCCCTGGAAAATACTGTTTTTCTGCCAATTCCATGTTCAGGGAGGCTTTTTTTTCTTCTGCCTGTGGAGGGAGAATTTTTTTTCCAAAAACTTCCTGCTCCCCCCTCTCCTGGGAATCTAATGGTGCGCCCCTTACTTTCTGGGACTAACAAATCTATAATAATCCAATTCATTGAGGGGGGGTTGTTCAAAATTCAAACTTACCCTTGCATAAGGCCAAACAATAATACTAATATTCCTAAAATTGAAGTCAACCAGAAGATTTTGATAAAAATCTTCTTTTATCTAAAGCATTACTTAAACATTTCTATTTGATATTTTTATAAACATTTTTGTATCACTGAATAGTGTAGTAAAAGAAGCATGAATGCTTGAATCGTCAATATCTGCCATTTAAATATATCTTGGAACATTTTAAATTTAAAAAAATACTACTTCCGTAGTAAAAAATTTAAAAAGATCTGAAATATTTCTGGTAAAAGCACTGAACCAAAACTATACTTTGATGTTCTTTAACTTAAAATTGGTATGAAAAAAATCAATATAAGCACAACATTTTTTATAGAAATCCTTTATCCATTTTATTTGATATTTTATAAATCTATGGTTTCAAAATGAGTATTTTAAATAGAAAACGAGCCAGATTCATTAAAATGCTTGAATTTGATAAATAATATCCTGGAAAGCCTAATAGCAATCAACAGCTGGAACGCAAAATAACAATACAGCACAACGAGACTGCTTGTTGAATTAGTCACTCAAATTAATTTTAGCCCCTACAGATGTTCAAAAATTCATCATTTTGGTGACAGGCTTTCCATAACTATGCATTGTATATTCACTGATTTTAATACAGTATATTAATAGTTGCACAAGTTCCAGTACAGTTTTCATCAAATTACAAAATGAAAATATGCCTATATCTCCTGGTTTGTAATTACTAATAGGCCTAAAACAAGGGAGAAAAGAGACAGGACTAATTTTTTCAAGATTTGCCTAGATTTGAACTGAACAAGGTATAAGTTGTAGATATGTAAATTGGGATTTTTACCTATTATGCCACTTCATTCATGTTTTAAACCTGATTAGAAGTGTCAATAACATTTTACTATATTTATAACACCAAAAAATCTGGTATTTCACAATTTTGGCCAGGTATTCTTTTGTATAGTAAAAACTTATTTCCCAATTTTAGAATTAGGGGCAGCAGTCGAAGACAACCAAATATTTTTTTTAGATTAATTGTTATTTTTATTTTCCTGCTCACAAAAAATATCCAGAATCAAGTTAGGTCAGATTATGCCAATTTAACTTGGTAGAAGTATATATTTAGAATTTCTAAATTCTAAATGTGTTTCTAAATCAATTATATAATTTTGAATTCATAAAGAAAGGCTACATATAACCCAGACATGTCAAAAAATGAAATATTAAATCTACACAAAACAGTGGATTTATGATTGCTAAATCCCAAGAGCGTGCAACGAGTCTCGTGAAACCCAATGCAGCTTACAGCACTCGAGGACCTGCCTGGATTGTCAA
>JXSR01S007080.1:127474-137983 GCA_000969725.1 Ophiothrix spiculata | reverse complement strand
AGCCACATCTCCATACCCATTTATGTAAAGAGCTGCGCCCCTCCCTCACTTCAGTGAAAAATCCCATTTCTGTTGACATTTCAGATTTCATAATAAGTTCATAAACACAGATTCAAGAAAACTGCAAACATTTTTTTGAATGTAACTGATAATATTGAACAACATGAAGGTAAATTTACCACAGAAAATGTCCTCTAACTTCAACCCATATAGTGCAGTAACGGATCATATGGGTTTGCGGTTGGATCATGTTTTATGCATCTCTCTCTTAAAATGCTCACAGGTATGTCTCCTCACACTACATACCATTAATATTGCAATATTTGGCACAAAATGGAGTTCCTTGAAAATAATATTGACATCGTACCATCTTCTTTGTACGCTACAATTTGTAATTGCTGTTCATAAACCAAGAGTCTCAAATATATCGTTGATTATAATGCCAACTGTGATCATCCCGAGGGGGGCCACTTTAAGGATTAAAGTGGTTTTCTCATGCTCGCCAGAGCACCTCAAAATTTGACCCAAAATGGCATATTCAAGAGTAGCAAATCATAACCCTTAACGGCGTAAGATCTTACCCCCGAAAGCCATAACACACAAAAATAGACCACAAATACGCATATAACACACTAAAACAGTCCATTAATTGGATTAATACATTAAAAATCCTACCCTTTTATCAACATTTTTTCATGCCAAGTTTTTACCTCAATGCTCGCTCCCCCAGGATGTATCATCTGCTTCCAGTTTACCAAGTAAAATTCATATCTCGAGATCCAAGGATTGCATGTGCAATTTGACCATGATGCAAAACCTTAATCCGCATGCCATTTCTTTTTTTCTGTTTAAATGGACGCATATTCAGTTTTTGAACAAACTATAGCCTAATAATATGGCTTGGATGCATTTTTTGTCTATGAACTGACTATAGCATTCTCATTAGGGAACCTTGCCCTATGTATACAAAGTGAACTGTATCTGCCCAACAGCTAGAGAATAGCAATCTCACCAAGTCCCCTACAACGAGTAACCAGTGCGAAGACAAATATATTACGATATGATCCCATCACCCAACTGTGTGATAAATCAGAAATCTTAAAATCTGTAACTTCCTAAGGCTAAGTGGACTAACTGACTGAGAGGCCCGTGCAGAATGGTCACTAACTAGTTCCGAAAGGGTCATTAAATCAGAGCATCACTCCTCAGTGTGTAATAATACCAAAATCCCTGAAGTCCAGTGGAAATGTTCTAGTCCTTTACTATCTATATTTTATACTGTGTGCGCATTATGCTGAATTTGGAGATTTTTTTATGAAAAATTTGTATTGAACAATGATGGGAAATCAGATTTTATAGCTGGCCAAAATTCACAAAAAATCCAAATATACAGTAAAGATAAAATGTGCTTGCTGTAGATGAACACTGCCAACAGGAGAGGTCATGGAATGAGGACATCATATATACAATGCAAGCTGTCCGTAAGCTTCCAGAAATTTTGGACATCTTGGCATATTTACAGAGGGTCAAAGTCCTTTCAAGAACATGTTGGCTATCAGTGCGAAAGAGGCACTGGGGCCCAACCAAAAAGGTTCTTTAATTAGCTAGCCCTCCTCCCCCTTGCCTCCCTTGGAAGTTACCCTGGCTACAGGTATAGATATTTTATCAAAGATCGCAAATCAGAAATTATATCGTGAGCCAATTCAATACTGAGCAAATCACTTTTGTCTTGTAATCACAATGAGGTTTTGGTCATCTTAATTTAAAAGTACCAGTAAGGTTTTGGTTATCTTAATTTAAAAGTACCAGTAACTGAGATGAAGATTTGCTTCAGAAACAAAGCTTGTTTCATCAAAATATCACCCATCAACTATGTAAGCTGCAATCTGAATTTTCAATAATTTCCTCACTATAAAAATGGGTCATTCACTAACATAACAGCCACAGGAGCTGATCACCTGCAGTCACTTTATATCATATTAAATTTCTAACCTAAATTGAATTCCGATGCATGTCTTTTTTTTTTGCATGTTTTTATATCCACTCCAAACTCCACCCAATTTCCCTGACCGGTGCAGCACTACATCTCTAGCTCTGCCGTGCATCTTCTGTCCACACATTTGAAATCAAATATTCTGGTCAAGGCAAGCTAACCCAGAGGCTCCAAGCATTCTTGTCAAGAGAAGTACAATTCCACCATTGAGCTCAACAAGTTCACACTTCAATTCAAACTTGTCTTTAGCCTCCAGGTTGCTGAATTCAACACCCTACTTTTTCATCTTTTTCTTTAGACAACATTAACCATCATTAAGCAATATATAATTTCACTAGTTCATTTGTCAGCATCAGTCATCGACCTGCTAAAGACTTGGAATGTTTGTTCTTCATACACCCCTACATATCTCACAACAATATAACAAACTTGAGAAGGTGATTTAAAGGTCAAATTCAAGACCAATTTCAAAAAGCTGAGAATCCTATTTCAGCATTGAAGTGGTTACTAAGTTGTAGGAAACCCAATCCATCCAGACTGTAATAAGAATTTTATATGTGAACGCAATCGCATATGTCGCTAGATCTTCCTCGTCAAGTCTGTATATAACATTTATTATAGCTCGGCAATAAATACTTGGATTTTGTAAGACAACTTGAGTTAACGAGACTACTTTTTTTTTCATCTCAGTATGTTTGCGATATGAATCTCAAGTATTCGCCTAGTGCTGTCAATAATGCCGATATGATTTCATTTGAAAATGATTAGGCACACAAGTTGTTGTAAATTAGCTTTTAAAACCAGGATGTTTGCATTCATGTAATCATCATTTGAAGCTTGAATACCAAGCTGTTCCATATTCAATGGATCCTGGAATATTTTATCTAACAAGGAGTTGGTGAGACTATATCCAGGGTAAAACCAAAATTTGCCTCACCATGTCATAATTTCATTTATCATATCAAAATCCATTGGACTATTCCCTTATTATTATTATAATAAAATGCCTTGTAACCAGTTAGACAATTTGAAAAATTAAATGTAGGATTCAGAGATTCGTCTTGTTTTAATCAGCCTGTTAATTAAAATGAAAGCTCTACAAAATTTCAGCCAAAAGATTACAAACTTTGGAAGGCTAGAGATTCGGCGAGAATTCTCACAAAGCTTCTCGTAGCATCCAGATATGAGAATCAGCTTCTCTCATTAAAGTACTAGCATTTAGTAATTGTAACTGTTTCAGTCAATTTTGATTCTTGCAAACCAAACCGAAATTCTATCCCTGCTTTTTTTATATTAAAATAATTAAAATAAAGGCCAATATATTTAATATATTCAAATGAAATTGTGTGTTTTTGTTCATCAGAACATTAGGTCAATAATGTAATCGAACGAGAACACTCGGATAATCTTTTTCCATTTTGTAAATAAATATTCATCAGCCCATAATTTTATAGTCAAATCTATGTCAATTTGCTAATGTATCTAGTATCGAGTATGTCTGGATACAGGCTGTACCATGCTAATATAACTCCATCGCATAAACATGACAGCCGACTTTCTCTCCGACAAGATGGAATAAAACCGCATGAGTAAGTTCATCAATACCCAGTCTGACTCAAAGAAAGGTGTGCACAATGTCATTTCATATTAATTATGCTTTATTGGAAGTTGGGGTAAATCCCAAGGTGTAAATCCAGTACTTTAATTACCATTTTTTTTAATTAATTATCAAAATAATTTGTGTTAACAGTTTCCAGAACCAAAATGTCTCACCTGATAAGTATTTTTACTTTTTTTTTTCTATTGCAAGCTAGATCTAAAATTTGTTTAATTAAAACAAAATATGAATATATAGGCCTACAGACCTATTCTTTAAATCAGAAACAAATATATAGAAGCCTGGAGAGACGAGGTGTCATCTCATTTTAAATTGCAAAAAATATGTTACATTTTTAATTTTTGGCCACCAAAACTAATTCTTTTACTGTTTTTGGCATTTTTCAAAAAAAATATCTGGAAAGTCCATTTCCATGCTTTCATAACACTTACTTAGCAAGGTTTACAGGAAATGGAAAAATCAGTTTCATCTGCTTCTAAATAATAGATACTACAAAAGCTCATGTTTCCAAAAGCTAAAGAACGAACTCAATTATCATGATAAATACTGCAATTTTCAATCATTTCACTGTAAAAACAAACTCACAAATTTTGGCAGGATGTTTTGTCAATTGAACTCAGTTTATGCATACAGAAAGCTAACCTACAAATCCAAGTACACACTAGTATTAATAGAATTCTAATATGCAATCTTTCGAAATTAATTTTGTAAAACAAGGCCAGACATAAATAAATGTATTCAGCTTGCCAGGAAATCACAATAGCCTTGTTCATATGAACTGAATTGGCTTAGATATACACGTAATTGGTGAAAATTACACTTAAAAGTAAAGTGTAAAATTTATTAGGCCTATATGTTAGATGTTCATACTGCCCGCTTGGGACCATTCCTCCTTATCCACGGGGTGGTGGGTCATGTCCAGCAAAGGGGTAGGTGTTACATCCACTTAATCGAACCAAATACTGGGCAAAACACAAAATGGGAGAATCAAAAGACATGACCCGCTATGTATTGTCTGCTGGTATTTCCTAAAGGTGCGTTTACACTGTGACGACTTACGGGTAACGACAAGCAACGAGACCTGCGGATTGCAGTTTTGAATTTTCCACCCGTCATCGTTAGCAAAAGTCAATTATCACAATCCACTAGCTAGCCACCCAGTGCACTATCGTTACTATCAGTTGTTTTCAGTTGCAACTTTTTAGTTGCAAGTCCGTTACCCTTCGTTGTTGCCCTGAACATCAGTAAAAAAACAAATTCCCCCAATTATTAAAATTTGATCCTTGTGCACGAATGTTCAAAAAACTGCTGATCATGTTGATTTTCATTCTAACTATGGACTATAACTACTCATGTGAACGTGCACAATTAATCCTGGTCATGATAAAATGGCTACAATTATGCAAACTGCATTAACAATGTGATCATTATCCATGGCAACAAAGTCCTCATTTGAATATGAATAACATGTAACATCTTCAACAATAAAAGCTTTTTGCTACGGTAGATTTCATGGCTTTTGCATCCATTGACGAATAGTAGAAGGTGTGCACAATGTCATTTCATATTAATTATGCTTTATTGGAAGTTGGGGTAAATCCCAAGGTGTAAATCCAGTACTTTAATTACCATTTTTTTTTAATTAATTATCAAAATAATTTGTGTTAACAGTTTCCAGAACCAAAATGTCTCACCTGATAAGTATTTTTACTTTTTTTTTTCTTTTGAAAGCTAGATCTAAAATTTGTTTAATTAAAACAAAATATGAATATATAGGCCTACAGACCTATTCTTTAAATCAGAAACAAATATATAGAAGCCTGGAGAGACGAGGTGTCATCTCATTTTAAATTGCAAAAAATATGTTACATTTTTAATTTTTGGCCACCAAAACTAATTCTTTTACTGTTTTTGGCATTTTTCAAAAAAAATATCTGGAAAGTCCATTTCCATGCTTTCATAACACTTACTTAGCAAGGTACCCAATTATTTTAGACCGTATTAAGAATTTTATATGTGAACGCAATCGCATATGTCGCTATATCTTCCTCGTCAAGTCTGTATATAACATTTATTATAGCTTGGCAATAAATACTTGGATTTTGTAAGACAACTTGAGTTAACGAGACTACTTTTTTTTTCATCTCAGTATGTTTGCGATATGAATCTCAAGTATTCGCCTAGTGCTGTCAATAATGCCGATATGATTTCATTTGAAAATGATTAGGCACACAAGTTGTTGTAAATTAGCTTTTAAAACCAGGATGTTTGCATTCATGTAATCATCATTTGAAGCTTGAATACCAAGCTGTTCCATATTCAATGGATCCTGGAATATTTTATCTAACAAGGAGTTGGCGAGACTATATCCAGGGTAAAACCAAAATTTACCTCACCATTTCATAATTTCATTTATCACTTCAACATTCATTTGACAATTTCCTTATTATAAAATGACTTGTAACAATTTGACAATTTGAAAAAGACTACATGTAGGATTAAGAGACTCATCTTGTTTCAATCAGCCTGTTAATTAAAATGAAAGCTCTACAAAATTTCAGCCAAAAGATTACAAACTTTGCCAGGCTAGAGAGTCGGCGAGAATTCTCACAAAGCTTCTCGTAGCATCCAGATATGAGAATCAGCTTCTCTCATTAAAGTACTAGCATTTAGTAATTGTAACTGTTTCAGTCAATTTTGATTCTTGCAAACCAAACCGAAATTCTATCCCTGCTTTTTTTATATTAAAATAATTAAAATAAAGGCCAATATATTTAATATATTCAAATGAAATTGTGTGTTTTTGTTCATCAGAACATTAGGTCAATAATGTAATCGAACGAGAACACTCGGATAATCTTTTTCCATTTTGTAAATAAATATTCATCAGCCCATAATTTTATAGTCAAATCTATGTCAATTTGATAATGTATCTAGTATCGAGTATGTCTGGATACAGGCTGTACCATGCTAATATAACTCCATCGCATAAACATGACAGCCGACTTTCTCTCCGACAAGATGGAATAAAACCGCATGAGTAAGTTCATCAATACCCAGTCTGACTCAAAGAAAGGTGTGCACAATGTCATTTCATATTAATTATGCTTTATTGGAAGTTGGGGTAAATCCCAAGGTGTAAATCCAGTACTTTAATTACCATTTTTTTTTAATTAATTATCAAAATAATTTGTGTTAACAGTTTCCAGAACCAAAATGTCTCACCTGATAAGTATTTTTACTTTTTTTTTTCTTTTGAAAGCTAGATCTAAAATTTGTTTAATTAAAACAAAATATGAATATATAGGCCTACAGACCTATTCTTTAAATCAGAAACAAATATATAGAAGCCTGGAGAGACGAGGTGTCATCTCATTTTAAATTGCAAAAAATATGTTACATTTTTAATTTTTGGCCACCAAAACTAATTCTTTTACTGTTTTTGGCATTTTTCAAAAAAAATATCTGGAAAGTCCATTTCCATGCTTTCATAACACTTACTTAGCAAGGTTTACAGGAAATGGAAAAATCAGTTTCATCTGCTTCTAAATAATAGATACTACAAAAGCTCATGTTTCCAAAAGCTAAAGAACGAACTCAATTATCATGATAAATACTGCAATTTTCAATCATTTCACTGTAAAAACAAACTCACAAATTTTGGCAGGATGTTTTGTCAATTGAACTCAGTTTATGCATACAGAAAGCTAACCTACAAATCCAAGTACACACTAGTATTAATAGAATTCTAATATGCAATCTTTCAAAATTAATTTTGTAAAACAAGGCCAGACATAAATAAATTTATTCAGCTTGCCAGGAAATCACAATAGCCTTGTTCATATGAACTGAATTGGCTTAGATATACATGTAATTGGTGAAAATTACACTTAAAAGTAAAGTGTAAAATTTATTAGGCCTATATGTTAGATGTTCATACTGCCCGCTTGGGACCATTCCTCCTTATCCACGGGGTGGTGGGTCATGTCCAGCAAAGGGGTAGGTGTTACATCCACTTTCTGAAATTAATTGAACCAAATACTGGGCAAAACACAAAATGGGAGAATCAAAAGACATGACCCGCTTTGTATTGTCTGCTGGTATTTCCTAAAGGTGCGTTTACACTGTGACGACTTAGGGGTAACGACAAGCAACGAGACCTGCGGATTGCAGTTTTGAATTTTCCACCCGTCATCGTTAGCAAAAGTCAGTTAACGCTCACACAATCCACTAGCTAGCCACCCAGTGCACTATCATTACTATCAGTTGTTTTCAGTTGCAACTTTTTAGTTGCAAGTCCGTTACCCTCCGTTGTTGCCCTGAACATCAGTAAAAAAACAAATTCCCCCAATTATTAAAATTTGATCCTTGTGCACGAATGTTCAAAAAACTGCTGATCATGTTGATTTTCATTCTAACTATGGACTGTTATACTACTCATGTGAACGTGCACAATTAATCCTGGTCATGATAAAATGGCTACAATTATGCAAGCTGCATTAACAATGTGATCATTATCCATGGCAACAAAGTCCTCATTTGAATATGAATAACATGTAACATCTTCAACAATAAAAGCTTTTTGCTACAGTAGATTTCATGGCTTTTGCATCCATTGACGAATAGTAGAAGGAAACTGAAAAGATAAAAATAATTGAGTTCTAGCTGTCTGACCAATTGGGTAAATAATATGTGATGGCTTACACGAAAGGGGGGAATTTGCAGATGATATCAATTTTGATTTTTATCATTTCATCTGTTACAGCATTTCCTAAGCTTTAAAATGACACCTTACTTGTTGAAATTGATCAAGCCGATCAAATTTTTCAACAGAAAATCTGCTGGAAATTCTAATTATTTTCTTTATTTTTCGCCGCCTTTTTTCATCAGTATCTCGAAAAGTGTTATGTCGCAAAGTCCCCTTTTTTTTGGGGTGAGTCATCACATATCCAAGAACCTATAGGCCTACATTATCCCTTCCTTCTTGAGTCCTCAACTTTGGTCTGGACGGGGGTTTGCAGTCATTAGAAGAAATGCAATTTTTCCTACTCGATTCACACAATTTAGTATTTTTCCCTTCTAATCCAATGTCAAGTTAGAGAAAGAAATAAAAAACAATCATGGTATCACCCCCTCCCCGGTCACTAACACGAAGACATTAATTATAATTCTTTGCAAAACTTGATAACAGGCCTATATTGGTATAAATTACGTGGGTTCTCAAACTTAATTTGATGTAAATTCACTATTCCTTGGTCTATTGACTTGTTTAATGTCTCATTTGAAAGCTTACAAGTTTCTGCTATTTGTGACAGTAATTTGGCCTTTATGGATTACATAATTAAAGAGAGACAATGGTTTGAACTTGGCAGTACAAGGGTGGTGGTGCCTAAGGATGCGGTGCCTACGGATGCAGTAGATACCCAAATTGAGACAATATCGCCATTTTGGAAGGTTTGACAATGCTGGAACATTCACAAATGGATTCTGTGACCTCAAATACATACACATAGTCACCAACATGGCTAAAATTTTGTATATAATTACAGTAATTGGCAAATTTATCATTTTTAGACCTTCCTCAGACCCCTCCTCCCCTCAATCAGTTTTTTGGGCAGCACCTTTTCATTTTTTGTCCGATTTTGACAAATTTGGTGTCAAAATGTTTAGGGGATCAAGCTGCATCAAATAAGAATTAGGACAGAATGATTTGAAACATCAACATTTTCTCCCCTTGTATAGCCCGCCTCTAATTAATTGAAGGTCATCAACACCAAGACCCTAGGGGTCTGTTTCAAGTTTTAATGCATCAAAGTAACTATTAAAGTGTTTAGAACATATCCTGAAAAAATGAACTGTTAACCATTAATCATTCCAATTTATGACTTGCTTTAGTAAAAACAGGCAATTTTGAGAAAAACACGTTTGAAAATTACGGTTTACATTGCCGTCTATGGAGTAATTAACCATTAATTAGCTCATTTTTCCAAAACAAAAGTGATATTTGGCTAAAAAGTTACTTGAATTGAAAAAGATCAATAATATTAACATCATATCAAACAATTGTTTTCTTGACCACTTTGACCATGTAACACATTTTTGACCCACCTCATGAAATGCCACCGTATAGAAGAAAACGTACAAATAATGTACAAAAGTTTCACATATTGAATGTGTGCTAAACGGACCACCACCGTATGAATAACAAATTAAACGTATAGATGACGTACAGACCGTATGGATAGCGTATTGAACGTACTTGTATCGAACATATGACGAACAACAATGCATAAAACAGAACAATAGTGGGATAAAGTATGTAAGGCGTACGTTTTGCTCTATATGGCAATGTGTGACAGAGCCTTATGGTTGGTATCGACAAGCCATTTCTTGACAAAGGCAATTTTGCTCTTGTCGACAAGCCTGTTTAAATATCTATCGATTTTGTCGACAAAAATTAAATTTGAAAACTTCAAAAAAACTTGGAAAAAAATTATCCTGACATTTAGGCCTACTCATTTCAGAATACATTTTATAGGCCTTTATCGATGTTCATGGGTAAATTTTGGTGTAAAGGGCCTAGATGATTAGATGTGTTACATTTCAGATCTTGAAAAAGGTGACAAATTCAGCTTTGCGCCAGAAGTTGTAATTTCAAACGCCTTTGATGCATTGACAAAAATGCATTGACAGTGTCGACGTCGATCATTTGGGTGTTGGGGGTTTGTCAACAATGAAAATGCTTGCCAATACCAGCCCTAGTAAATAGTGAGAAAAGTTAAGAAAAATATTGCAGATATTTCAGATGCTTACTAAATCCTATATTATCTCGTCTTTACTTCACTCCCCCATTTCCCCCTTTTCACTCCATATCCTCCCCACCCTTGCTCCACCCAAA
>JXSR01S007080.1:43485-79797 GCA_000969725.1 Ophiothrix spiculata | reverse complement strand
AAACAATCTGATCAAGGTCCCCTTTTAACTGTTATAATCACCGAGGTTTTAAGATTCAGAAATTCATGAATACAAAATTGATTTTTACATAAAATTTGTGTAAAATCAAATTGGTTAATGATTAAGTGCATTTCATAAACAATCTGCTTTTATCTAAATCACTTCATTAATGTATGCACATCCCTTACAGTCTAAGTAACTAGTCTATATGTTGGGATATACTTGGGAAACACTTTAAATCTATATTTTGCAGTAATATTGTAAAAATCACATTGGTAAATCACTTTTATGCACATCGTGCACTTGATATACCATATGTTTTCATCAACAGCACGTTTTTATTTTGACTTACCTCTCCCCAATGTTCAGAAAGATCTTGTGAGACACTTTCAGATTGAAATTTGCAGTATAATTGTGAAAAATAGATTGGTAAACGGTGTTACACGGCATCATGCACTCAATGCACAGTGCGTTAACATCAACAGCACGTTATTAATTTAACAATGTGTTGCATTTGTTTTGATACAGCTTGTGTAACACCTCCAATAATAATATCTGTAATAAAACTGAAATCATGTTGCTAAAGTTGTTTTAATGCGTCATACACTTGGTGTAACGCATGTTTTCATCAACAGCACGTTATAAATTAATGTGCAACCCGCATGCGTGGGGACATCGATATTATTCATCGGTGGACCTATCCTGACAAATATAACACAATCCCAGGTTGCCCCTAGCGTTGTTGCACGAAATTTAAATTTTAGGCATATATATTGCCTATGTACTATGGCCTATATGTGATGCAAATGAAAAAGGCAGCTATTGCTGATACGACTTTCTTGCACATGACTTATTATTTATATGTCTTCATCAGATGTTGTCTGTTTTCAAGACCAAAATCAGGAATTCCCATACTTTCCATATCATTTCATCCCAAACTGATTTTAGGCATTTTAGTTAAATAATTTGGAATTTCTTTTTTCAAAACCAAAATCAGGATTTCCCTTATAGGCCTACTTTTCATATCATTTCATCCCTAATTGATTTTGGGAACTTTAGTTAAATAATTCAAACTTCTTTTTAGATTTAAACAAAAGACAATATAATTTAGATTAAAAAATGTTAATATCCTTGATTAATATATTAATACTAATAGAATCAAAGTTCTTAATCCAAATGTGGATTTATGCCTAATCTCAATGATTAGATTAATTTTCAATAATCTTACAATTAAATTACTGTGATAAGTACAGCATAAGACAGAAACTGAAATATATAACATTTTGATGATAATTTTGATAAGCAAACACACTTGGATTCAACTTTAATTCCAACAATTTATGAGTGTTTATCCATTTATAACCATCATCAAAATCAAACCACATTATTATAAACATGAAGTCATCAATTCTGACATTCTTATCAACTTCACCTTGTTAAGGCTTTCGCTTTCGCTTTTCCCCAACTTGGTACTTGGTACCAAGTAAGCTAAAGGAAGCTTATCTTTTACAGGGCTCCAAGATGTTTTTTAAATTCAGTTTTGAATGCAGGAGGAAGACCGAGTACCCGGAGAAAAACCTGCGGAAGCGACTCATGGACTGAAAACCAAATGCACATAAAGTGCTGGGCGCGGGACTCGAACCCGGGACCTCATTGGTGCAAGGCGAGGGAACTATCGCTACGCCAACCTTATGATTTGTGCCAGCTTTCCTTTTATGTATGATTGTACACTATGATTAACCAAAGATTATCATCATCTGAACCATGTGTAATATCAACATGTATATAGCTAACATGAGAGTTTAAGGTGTCTGGTCCACGCGTACTGATACGCACTTGTTTTGATCTGGCAAGTGCAGCAACATGCATGCACAGTGTACGCAAAATAATGTCACATTTTCTTATTTTTTGTGAAAAATAGGTCGGTGACCCTTACTTTTTATTTTGTTAATTGCAAAGAACATACTTGTACGCAAATTTTGTAAAAAAAATTACAAAAAATTTCAGTGGGAAGTTTTTGAATCAACACTAAACAATGTCACTTTTGCCACAATTTCCATATAACCCTGTACTAATTTTCCCCCAAAAGCTCCAAAAAATGCTATTCTTAATTCAAAAATGAGTCCGGTGACCCCAAATTTTTATTTTAAAAATCGGTTCTCTACATTGATTAAATATTATTCATGCCGATTTTACCGGCAAATTTCAGTTAGATCTATCATGGACCAGACACCTTCAGTTAAAACCTATTTTTAAGTCTTCCATCTTTTGAACCTCGTTTTTAAATTTCTTTGATGAATACCATGCATTGAACTTCTTATAGCCATCTGCAACATTTTCAGAAATTCATTAAAACTTGATTTTCAAATCATTGGAGCTTCAAATATCAAATATTCTTGCATTCCATTACACAGGAAGTCCAGGGGTGAGGGGAGCTAAGAATATTCTTTGAAAAAGGTGACAATTTTTCTTTAAGAGAGGGGATCATACATGTCATCCTGTATTGGGTGTCAAAGGAACATTAAATATGTGAGACCTGACCCCCCTTTCTCCAAAATAAAGGTGAGATTTTGATTACGAAATATGATTAAAATACTGGAACATTTAGTTTACCAAATATATATCACTCATATATCCTACAGTTTCCCATAGGTGGTTTTGTAGTAATATGTTTGCTTGTAACATTAACATGTCACAAGTGTTTTTCAAAAAACACATGTTACATGTAGTATAGCAATATAATGATCTACGTTGTAATCATCAGTTGTGGCTCCATCAATCTTAAATACTAAAAAAACCATTTTAATATCATATAAACTTCATAAAAATTCAGAATATGCAAATTACAACAATTGATGTTTCATTTAAATGCAATTCATGAAGGTAAAAAGCAAAAAAAAAAGAGGTATTGCTCACAATAATTTAAAAAAAACCTTGGATATCACACATTGAAAAATAGTGAAAAAGGTGACGGTTTTTTTTTTCTTTAAGAGAGGGGATCATACATGCTTGGAGTCACAAGGGAAGTATCCCCTTCCCCTTGAAAATATTACAGCAATGCTAAATCAAGTGAACAATTGATTTCCCAATAAAAACCTCTCTGTATGATTACACAGCAGAAAATCCGGGGGGGGGGGTACTTAGTACGAAAGTGATTACCGGGATGTGCCGCAAACTTGGGTAGCAAAATCAGGCTGTCTGGCAATGGGTCCTTTTCTTTGCAAAATGTGGTATTTTGATGGGCGTGTTTTTCAAAATTTTCTAAAATTTGCAAATTTTTGATTTTTTTTCTAAATTTCAAACAATAATTAGGAAATTTGCGCCAAATTAACGTAAATTTTCGGAGAAAATTTCAATTTATGTATACATTTGACTCAAAATTTGGTATATGGATTGGTTACTTTTTCTTGAAAATTGGTATATACATGGGTGGTACTTTAAAAATCCCAGCGGCACACCCCTACCAAAACCAAACTTGAGTACCCCCCCCCCGGGCAGAAAATATATGAACAAAACTTACTCAAGTGCACAAAAGGAAAATCACTACAAATTTTCCATAAAAGCATCTGTCAGCACTCGGTGTGCAAATTGATGAAATTTTATAAATATCTACATCATCAATACTTGAATTTGCTCTTTGGAATAAAGGAATATTATTTCCCAGGTATTGTTGAATTGTATTTTAAGTGATATTGTGGTATAATCTTAGATTAAAAAGGATTCGTTACTGACATATCTTTTGACAGCTTTGTGTATAGCTATAGCTGTGGCAATTTTAAGTGCTGGATTAATCAAAGTTGATTTGAGGAGTAAAAAAATGGAAATTATTACATGGTTCACAAGATGCACATTGGCATACACTGATAGCTCACCAGGTGTATGTAGCGCCCCAAGGAGCATTCGTACAGGGAACCAGGCCTGTAGCCAGGAATTTTTTAAGGGGTGCGGATTTTCAAAAAATTGACCTTTTGGAGGAAACATTTTTGTTTTGGTCGACCCTAAATTTTAGTAGTTTTGACAAAGTGACAAGCAAAAAAACAGTATTTTATTTAAAAACGACCTACATTTACATATTTTGGTAGTTTGGGTGGATATTTAGGGACTTTTTGTGGACCTTTTTTGTACATTGTCAATTTTTTTGGGGAGGGTGCGACGCCCCCATCACACCCCCTGGCTACGGGCTTGCAGGGAACAATGGCTTATTAACATTACTTCCAAACCAAATAGCAATTATAGTCAAGTTTTTTGCCTGAGGAATAAAGGAGAATGGTCCGACTGGGGTTTGAACCTGGAACCTCTCCTACTGCTTTTCCAAGTTCCCCTCTATGATATTGAGGAGTCACTGTTTAGAACGGAAAGCCAGATTTACCATGAGGGCAAAGTAATCTGGGAAAAAAGGCCCAAAGTCATAAGAGACTAGTACAAATTCAGAGAAGAATAAAGGGATCAAAATAAGCATGCTATATATCCCATCTGTTATTATGAAATGACAAAATGTTTTACAAGTACTTTGATTTTGCCACTTGGCTAAAAATTTCAGCCTAAAGAAAGAAAGAAATCTTTAGGCTAATCACAAAGTGTAACCTAAGAAAGCCTGCCTGGTCCAGGTAACCTGGACCCATATTCATGAAACACCGCTAACTCTAGTTGGCTGCTAACCTAATGTGTAGACACAGAGTTAGCAGTCAACTAGAGTTAGCAGTGTTTCATGAATATGAGCCCTGGTAAAGGTTCAATGGTCTCAGTCCAAAAACCTGCTTTTCTTGATTACTCTACATGTTACCTACAATTAATTTATGTACAATTACCTAGCATGAGGCTAGGGGGATGGAGGATACAATACAATCCCTCTAAAAGAACTACAAAAAATTAAGTCCAAAAGGAAAGGGTTCTGCACCTTTAATATCTTTTCTAAAGGCCTACTGGTTGCTGTATTGTTATTTACTGATAATGATAAGTGATATGGACATTGAAGCTGAGCATAGTCAAAAATCATGTCCAAGGTCAAATTTCTAATTTCATCAGAAACATTACCTTTGAAGTGTATTCTATTCTATAAATCATGTTCCAATATCCAAAACATAAGAAAAATGTATTTGATGTAAATAAATCTAAAACTGGAACTTACCTTGCAACTGTGTGAAAAATGTATGTGAAGTAAATAAATCTAAAACTGGAACTTACTTTGCAACTGTGCGAAGTTGAAAAATGTGTTAAAAACCAAGATAAAAATCCTCTCCATTCAAGTTTTAATAAGTACAAAACTTTTAAACACAATTTTCTCAGAACTATAGTTTTCTGAAACAGCCAATTGCTTTTTACCAATTTGGGTGTAACTTCACATCCGAACATTCAATAAGCAAAAACAAGGTGTAATTTTAAAGCTTAAAATCTCAGTTTTCAGATGAGACCAAAAAAATCCATTTTGATTTAGGGAAACTTAAGGTACCTTTTGATATGATGGGTCCCATATGAGTGTAAGCTTTTTCTATAACTTTTCACTTGAGTCGTCACTCATCAGCCCCATATGCAGAGGTGTGAGAGTTGGGTGATAAAAAAGCTGAAAATAGTGACAAATGTCAATAACAAGCTGAAAATGAAAGAAAAAGCTCAAATTAGGGTTCTTTTGAAGGCATTAAAAAGCTGAAATCAGCTTAAAAGCTGAACTCTCACACCCCTGCATATGACAAAGAGTTTCAACATCCAAGTTTTGCTCTTTATTCACACCGTCACAAGATGATGGGATAAGTTGTAGACCTATAGGCTATAGCTTGATTTATACATGGTGATGAGATTGATGAGTGTGAGGTGTATTATGTCTGCCAAAATGCCCTCCAGCTATCTTGGCTCTGTCAATTATGTCAAATATGTAATGACTTATTGCTTATGTAATATTGAGTATTATGGTGATCACAATATCATATCTGTTTCGCCAAATTGAAACTCATCTGTCTATTTAACAAAAACAAAAAACAAACAAACAAACAAACTTGAGAAGTTATAAAATATTTCAGTACTTGGCAAGCATCTTTTTTTCAAATTTTTCTCCAAAAAATGAGATTATTTTTTTTAACATTTGAAGTCTATAGGTCCTACCTCTCAAATAACGAGTGCCAACACTTAAGCAGGTCCTATAAGCGGTTAAATTTATAAAATACAAGGTGATACTGACTGAATTATATAGTCGCTGAAACCTAAAATTAATAATTAAAAAGTGCAATAATGATATAAAAACAGAACATTTTAGGAACATTTTTACTTTGTAGGTCTTCTGTTCGGTTTTCAGATCGACATTGAGTTGAGAGTGGGTAAAATGACCAAGCATAATAGCAAAATGTACTGACAAATTTTACTTGATTTATGTCGGTAGAACATATAGTGGATTTTTTTTTCTTTAAAACTGCTTCACACTAGCCACAATAGCAAACCAAGCAAATATTTAATAACAGGATGAAGTAAAATCAAATGCTCAAGAATTTAAATGAAAGTCAATTCAGTCCTTTTATTGGTACATTGAACCATCGATCAAAATCAAGAAAGCATTATAATTGTGAAAAATTTATTCAATAAATGCAGGAGGCTGATTTCATTGGAGGAAATTGGAATGACTGACTTCAAACCAAAAGACATGGACAAAAACACTGGAATTTCCATATGTCATTTCAGTGGTTAGGAGGCCTTTTATGCTTCCATTTTGAGTGAATAAAAGAAAGTGTTAAGTGTATAATAGCTACAATTTTTCACAAAGTTGCATTTTCATTTGCCCAACTTCATAAAGTTGCACTGATCACCATGATATTACATAAGCAATAAGTCATTACATATTTGACATAATTGACAGAGCCAGGATAGCTGCAGGGCATTTTGGCAGACATAATACACCTCACACTCATCAATCTCATCACCTTGTGTAAATCAAGCTATAGGCTATAGGCCTACTGACTTATCCCATCATCTTATAGATGGCATGGATAAAGAGTAAGAAATTGGATGATCATGATTTAGATCTTGTTCATATTATGTATTTTGAAGCACTAAAGAAGAATCCTGGACAGATACCCCAAGGTCACTCTCTACAGTACTTGCTATGTACACAGGAATAAACACATTTTAAGGATTTTGTCAAGGATTCTTCATACTTTGTTTAAGGCAGGGTAGACATTCAAATGGCACAAACTGTTTTTGTACTCTCAAACTAATTGCATAAACTATATTAACTTATACATTTTAGAAGCAGATTTTTACCCTGAACATGATGTTGATATCAATATGACCAAAAATGTCAATTTTGGCCAAAAATAAGTCAAAAAATGTAAAAAAAATCCAACCGCTGCCACCAAAATGGCAATTTTTTGCATTTTTTCAAATAATAAGATAAAAATAAAAAAAATTAGAAAACACTTCCTATATATTTGTTTCTAAATTCCAAAAAGCAAAGAAGTTAAAAACTTCACGAATGCAAATTTTAGTTAGGCTTTCCAGAAATTTTTGGGGCAAAAAATACGAACATTTTTTTGCATTTTTTGTCCAAAATCGACATTTTTTGGCATTTTTGGCCAAAATCAACATTTTTTGTCAAAAACCGATATCGCCAATATGTTCAGGGTAAAAATCCACTTCTAAAAATATCTAATTTTATATGGTTTATGCCATTACTTTGAGAGTTAGAGTACAAAATAAGTTAAAGCTAGTTGAAGCGTTACCCCAGCCTTAACCCTTTAGGATCCATAGTTCTGCAAATAAAAATTATTAAAAATATGTGTAAAAAACATGTTTTTTCTGTAACTCATAGTATCAAATTTGGCATTTTACAGCATGTATAAATGGAAAGATTTACTTTTAAGTCTTATAATAGACTGTTATTAGTGATGGGACTTTTCAGAGATTAAAATTTCAACAAAGTTTGTTATGTTAAAATTGTGTTTTCGACATAGAATCAAACATTATAATTATTAAAAGTGAGCTTAAAAGGAACTATAAATAACTATTCTACTCTCTAAATTTCAGTGACAAAACTTTGAAAAGACTATTGCTGACTTTTTGGATTAAACATAAAACCTTTTGGTTTTAAAACACATTTTGAATAATTATTAGGTTTATTTCTAAGTCGAAAAGACTAATTTAAAATAAATCTTATTTTCGAGACTTCAAATTTTAAGTCTATGAAAAGGTTCACCACTAATAACAATCTATAAGACTTAAAAATAAGTATTTCAATTTTACAAAGTAATGTCCTCTAAAACCTCAGAAACAGTGACATAATATGAATACTGTGGCAGTTTTGATGACAGATACTTGAACAGATGAAACGTCAAAAAATGGAATTGAAAACAAATTTGAATAAAAACAGGGTAAAGTAACATATAAATATGATTTGGTTCAAAAATACACTCAATTAAAACAGCTTAAAATAAAGAATAATGGCTACCTCAGGGAGTCCATATGCATTTTTTCTCTAAACTTGTCGAAAAAGCACAAAATGCAAACATATACATGTGTACTCTAATACACGACTAATTAAAATCCACATTTTGAGTCAAAATTTTGGTCAAAAAGAGTACCGAAAGGCTAGGTGCAGACCCCTCCATCGTATAGAATATTTTGCTTAGAATATTCTATGCTGACGAAAAAATGACGTAGGTCATCGAATAAAACAATGACCTACGTCATTTTTTCGTCAGCATAGAATATTCTAAGCAAAATATTCTATACCAGGGGCGTTGGAAGGAAAATAAAAGTGGTGCGGCCACTGGTAAAAGTGGTGCGGCTTGTTGCCCCTTTGTTTAACAACTAAGCTCAAGAAGACAGTTGTTTCTAAAAACCAATATGTATAGTACTGGGTTATGTTTATTAATGCTAGGACCATAACAAAACACACTAAATTAATTTGAATTTTTTATTTTTCTGTCCGAAAAGTGGTGCGGCCAAAGCCCACATGGCCCACACGGTTCCGACGCCCCTGTTCTATACAATAGCGGAGTCTGCCGGGCCTAACTGTCTATTCAGTTGGAATACTGTGATATTTCTTTAATAGAGGAAGCTTATGCAGTGCTGTCAATCAAATGTAGTGGGTTTTTTTTTGAATCAAACATTAATTTCACTGACAAATTAAACATTTTTTATTTTACTTATACCAAAATGTTATTCACAGTCATCATAATCATTAACTTAAGCATTTCAAATGACTTCAAGTTCAACCAAGTGGATATCTTTAATGGGCTATTCCAGATATATTCCACCACCCCATAGAGGATGTTGGAATTCTACTTTTTTGGACAACTGCAAGTCTTGGAATTCCAGGTTTTTTTTAAATCACAAAAATTCCATCATTTTTCAAAGAAACTTCTGTGAGGCTCTGGATTTCCATGAAAAAGTAGTAAAATTTATGATGGAATTCTAGACTTTTTCAGTGCAGACAGTTTACCTCCTCTATGGGCGATTTTTTTTTTCTGGAATAGCCCAACTCTTTTCATCTAAATTCAAGTGGTGAAACTGAGTTTAAACAATATTGCATATTGAATTAGGTGTGGCATGCTGATATCATCACATGATAAAAAAAATCGAGCTGACTTTGTATTTACATTATCAGATTGAACCTATAGGTTTGATCAATAAGATTCCAGCAATAATAGGACTAGTCAATCAGAATGAATAGGTCAACAAATTTTGGCCTATTTTGTGTCATTAAGTTCACCAAGAATGAGACTTTTATTTGCCCCCCTCTTTTATTTTATTTTATTTTATAATAGTAGATGGTACTGGCAGCGTCCACTCAAACAATTTTCTGCCCCCCTCATCACCCTGTCCATCTTATATGACAATTTTTCAACATGTAATTTGTAAAAGTTGTAATTTAGATTTTCTTATGAAAAACAAATATGTGAATAATTGCAACCATAGAAAAACCCGCAATATGTGAATAACAAAACTCCAACTTGTTCTACCATTTTATCACCAATTCTTAATAAAAATAAAAAATGAAAAAATCATCAAAGAAAACTCGAGTTCAATGTCTGCTGTCTTTCAAAGTCATTAATTTTTTACAAACGTGTTAATCATGGTTGACTCCAACTGGAAATGTCTTTTTATTGGTTTCCTACAGAAAAATGTAAAGAAAAGGAAACTGGAAACAAAAAAGTATGTCCAATCTACATGAACCTTGGTTTGGAATGATGTAACTTTTAAAAAGATTGATAGCATGCTATATTGCCGTAGTACAAGCTTTTGCTTGAAGTGTTTGCTTCGGGGTTTGCCTCAACTGGGGTTACGATGATCATGAATTTGCCATTCAATTCAATTAGTCTGGTGGTCATTTAGATAATAAAAATGTGTATAAGAACCCTCTAGTAAAAACAAACGAACAAAAACTAGGGATAATTTCCTCAGAAGCATTTCAGTAACTTGCGGATTGCACATGCCACCAGTTTGTGATGATGACCACACCCAGTATGAAATACTTGGTGTACTGGTGTACTCAGAATGCATGGAAATCATACAACGGATGAAGTGGCATGCCCAAGGGAGGGGGTGGGGAGCAGTTTGGTATGCCATTAAGGGGGGGGGGGGGCATTTGGGGTTCTGGACCCATATTCATGAAACACAGCTAACTTCTAGTTGGCTGCCTAGAGTTAGCAGTGTTTCATGAATATGGGCCCTGGACAATGAAAAGATAGAATCGAAGGATGAGGAGAGAAAAATCGGAGAAGGAAATAGTTAAAACTGTTGTTTGTGTGCGTGTGAGATTTTTTTTCTTGCTTGGCAGTTTTTCAAAGCTACATCAAAAAAAATTGTGCGTGTAATTTTTTCTTTCGAGTCTCATGTCATTTGGGAGAAACTGATGTTTGTTCAAAAATCTCGCGCACACCACTGAAAATGGAAATGGAACTTGTTTTTCCAAAATGGATTGTTAAGTCAAAGTATGATACTTGGTTTAATAAAGATAAAAACAATGTTCTGAAAAACAATGTTCTGATTAAAACAAAGATTTATAATCTTATTTCAACTAACAATGAAACATTGCATTAATGAATGCAATTGGATGAATTAAAAACCAATCTATTCTCACAGATTAAAGACTTTTATCATAGATAATTTACCAGAAATCTTCTAAAAATACCATTGTTTTAAGATAAAGTACACATCATATGCATGGTGAAACTAATGCATTATGTGCAAGAATAGGAAAAATATAGAATTCATTTATTATACATTTCTTTTTGATAAGAGCTTTTGTTTTTAGTGATGGAAAATATGTTTAAAATAGAAACCATCTACCATTGTGCACTTGGAGCTGTCAAACAATGATTCTGTTAGATAATTTTGATGGAAGTTGTATTGAAGTGGTGAAGCCAAATTATAAATAAAACATGTTTCACATAGATGCATTGTTCATTTGAAAGGCTTTATTTTACTCTTTTTTTTTTTAAATGTTATCTTAAAGGAGACAGTAATTAAAACACAAAAGCCGATAAGAATATTTAAAATGCTAAAAAGCTTGTAACTTGAAAACAAATGGTTGGAATTAAGTGAATTTTTCAGGATACATTTATGTTGTACTCTCCTTTTTATTAAGCTAGAAAAGAATCATGAATTACACCCAAAGTTTAATTCTTGGTTTAAAGAACAAGTTCCAGAAAATAAAAATATTCTTTGAAATTGCAATGACAAGATGTATTTCAAATAAACCCTATGGCCGCTTCACATGGTGTACAGTGGTGTCTCAGTAGTCACAGCATTTGTTTAATCTTAAGAATAACTATACAATACTTATCATATGTCTAGTGAACACAATATGTGACGTGTTGCATCAAAAGGTACTTTAATTAAGTTGGACGGCTACAATTACCTGATTAACAAATTCTTAGGTCCGTATGTACAAAACAGGAATAAGTTAGTCCAATAAGACAAAACAGGAATAAGTTAGTCCATGACTTAGTGAAATTTTAAATTTAAAAAATAACACATTTTGAGAGAAATCTAGCGATAATTTATGTTCTTGTTTGAAAGATCTAAACTGAAACTTTTATTATTATTTATATCAGGCTTTTGTACAATACCATAAATCTGTATATTTTACAGAAGTACCAGGATGTATACAATATTCTAAGAAATATTGTACACATCAGGGACATTTCTATGAATGTATACAATATTCTAAAAATATTGTACAAATCCGGGCACATTTCCAAAAATATTTTTAGCTGCTCTGAGTTGATTGATTTTCAAATATTTGAATTTTTCCAAGATTTTTTTTTTCCGAGTTTCAAATATCCGACTTGCAAATAGTTGAGTTTCAAATTTTCAAGTTACAAATTTGAGTTTCTAATACCCGAGTTTCAAAAATTTGAGTTTCAAATATCTGATTTTCAAAAAACTGAGTTTCAAATATTCGAGTTTCAAAATTTTGAGTTTCAAAATTCGAGTTACAATTTTCGAGTTTCAAATTTTTGAGTATCAAATTTACATTATTATTTTTCAAAAGCCTGATAAAAATAATAATAATAATATTGAATGGCTTATTTTCGGGTGATGCAAGAAAATATTGTACTCGCTAAAAAGATATTGCACTCGTCTTCGACTCGTGCAATATTTTTTTTAGCTCGTACAATATTTTCTTGTATCACCCTCAAAGCCATTCAATATTATATAATTATTTAATTCATTTGTCTGTTTCAAAACAATATGATTATTGTTAGAAAAAAATGGTTTATAGTTAGTCCTGGACTAAACCAATTTTTGTTCTTTTTGAAAAAAAAATGCAAATGTTTCGAAAACAAAATGGTCAAATTATAGCTAACTTATTGGGGGAGCATATTAGCATAGCGGTAATTCCCTCGCTTTGCACCAATGAGGTCCTGGGTTCGATTACTGGCCTGGCGCTTTATGTGCATTTGGTTTTCAGTCAATGCTCGCTTCTGCAGGTTTTTCTCCGGGTACTCAGGTCTTCTTCCTGCATTTAAAAACCGAATTAAAAAACATCTTGGAGCCCAGTTGAAGATATCGTCCTTCAGCTTACTTGGTACCAAGTACCAAGCTGGGTTTCCTTGGTGAAAGCCTAAACAAGATGGTTTTATGATTGCAGGGTAGAACCAAGCCAATAGTCAGTGGGGGTGCGATGGGGGCGTTGCATCCCAAAAAAATTGACAATGTACAAAAAAGGTCCACAAAAATTCCCTAAATGCCCACCAAAGTAACACATAAAGCACCAAAAACACGTAAATGTTGGTCGTTCCTTAATAAAATACTACACAAAATGCTTGTAAAACTATTGAAACCTTTTTTTTTTTTTTTGCTTGTCACTGTGTCAAAACCATTAAAATTAGTTTAGGGTCGACCGAGCAAAATGAAAAATTTTCCTCCAAAAGGTCCACTTTTTGAAAATCCGCACTACCCTTGAAAAAATCCTGGCTATGGGCCTGGGTAGAACCAAAACAAGCATCATGTATAGATGACTTTTCTTATGCATACATAATGGGTGTGGTAAGAAGCTCAGTTACAACAAGGCGTTCTTTGTTTTATTTGTAAGACAATATCTGAACTTGACACTGAATCCTACTTGTATGTAGTGTGTGTTACCATGGGTAAATATACAAAACAAGACTAGACTAAATACCAGGGTGTCCAAAAGAGAGGATGTACTAGACAGTCGGTAGACTTTTGTGACATAGCCTATCTATCCCTCTATTACATGCCTCAGTAAAACTATGGGGCAGAACATTATACCGGTAACTGAAATCAGAAGGTTTTTTGGTTTAGCTACCCCAAACAGCCATCTCAGTGCCAAATTCTTCAACGAGCTCCCTCCCCTTCCTCTAACCCTAAAGAGTACAATAGGACCTCCTTTAGTCTGTATTATTTCAAGTTTAAAAACTAATTAAGATAAAAGACAAACAGATTAGGACAAGTTAATATCATTCACAAACTTTTTTCAAACATTCAAGATTTTTACATCAAATGTAAAATGGCAGCATGCAAAGTTTCATCGTCAAAATCAACCCACCTAGCCACAAATTAATTTACAAGTTTAAAGACAATTTACTAAAGGCAAGAAAGTAAAAATAATATGTGGAGAGCTTGTAAAGAAATACATTGCACAAACATAAACACGTCATGGTTGAACATGAAACCCACTCAAAAGAGCAAGGCCCTGTGCAGTATGTGTGTGTAATATAATAATGGCATGTTTACACTTACAATTATAGCTCACATCATTCAACATGAGCTACACAAGTGAAACATGAGCTAGTTACATGAGCAAGGATGCCCACAGCATCCTCCACAGGGGGAGTAGTCCCATGACTTACAACATGAGGAACGATGCCTGTAACCTCCTCCCTAGGGGAGTAGTCCAAGGAAGTATTCACTTCTGGCTGCAACATGAGAATACATGGGTCGGGGATACTTCATATACTAGTTATCATCACCAAAAAAAAGATGGTGGCCTTATAATTCGAATTTAAACTAGACATCCCATACGCTAGAAAACTAGCGATCTGTATCACTGACATGCTGCAAAGCATACCAAAACTCACCCAGACAAAGGAGTCAAGTGAAGATATTGTGTGTATCCCATCAAGCATTGCTTCCTATTGGATTTGTTGTACAGAAAATTATGCAAAGTAGTTAGTAATGAAACATGCCCAAAATGCAAGATTTTAACAATTAACATTGATTTAGGGTCATTTCACCACTAACTTCTTGCATTATGTCCTATACAAAACAATTCCATAGGAAGCAATGCATTATGGGATGCACACGACATCTTCTCTAGGAGCAGTCAATATCAAATTTTCACTGGCCAAAATACGCTAACATTACTGCAGTAAATTGCCCATATTTCCAGAAATCAATAAAATTGTGATATAATTTTCACATTAACTTTAAGCAGGGCATGTGTCCTATGATGAAAAAAAATAACACACTTGTATTTTCTTGGCGGGAAAATTGACCCCAACGGCTGATTGGAGTGCTACCCCCTGGATTTGGGATATGTGAAAGATTACCATTGCATGGAATTGCCAGGAGCAAACTGCCACAGCAACCCTGTTAGCAAAACTGTCGCTCTAATTTTATCTCTTAGGCTGTCACATTGATTTATGTCAGTTGTAAAGACACTGATGAGATATATATTTATGTACCTATTTTTTTAAAAGCTACTGGGGAAACTAACTGTGTAGACTCTCATTCATCTGGGATTGGATAGATAGACAAAATTAAATTAATTCTAGTCATCCAGACATACCTTTAGCGCAAACCAACGTTGTGACCGCAACCTGCGATCTTCAGCTGGGTTGTGAAGAAATTGGATCTTGATCACTTCTGGTGACGTTGTTAGAAGAGGATGACGTTTGCTGGTTTGAATGGGGCATAAAAGAATAAAAGAAGCCATCTGGGTGAGAGCGGAGGAACCATCATTAAACCGCCACGACTGAGTCAGGGTTAATCTATCACACGGCTTGGACAGGATCGTGAAGGACATTCCTCGTCATTAGACGTCATCCTCTTCTAACAACGTCACCAGAAGTGATCAAGATCCAATTTCTTCACAACCCAGCTGAAGATCGCAGATTGCGGTCGCAACGTGTCAGACCTGTTAATACCTGCAGGCACATTAAGTATCCCTTAAGCTACTGGAAAATTTTCTCTTTGAAAGTACATAAAATTTGGTACCATATTTGATGTAATCCAAGGAGATTTTTATGGCTCTGGCACATTGGAACTTTGCTCTTTGACCTTGCATCAATAAAACAGTCTATTTGGTTCACGTGAATGCTCTATTATCTTAGCCCTTTAAGGCTTAAAGGTTTTATGTATACTCTTTCAACCAGCACTACTGAAAATGTCCAAAACCTTCAGGTCTCAAAAGGGCTAAAACAATCAGAGTAGCAAATTTATCTGTTTTAGTGATACGAGGCCAAAGGGCAAAGTTCCAACATGCCAGAGCGTAAAATGCTCCTTGGTTTTATCATATATTTACTAGAGTCACTCATAAGACTCATTTTTAGAAGTATTACAAAGTTTCAACAGAGGGCAGTATTACAATGTGTTAATAGTTAATGCTGGAGTAGACTCAATAATAATCTATACATGTATTACTAAAAATGAGATTTGTTCTATCTGTTTGTATATCATATCTGTCTGTACATCTGACTATGCATTTCATTGTTCTTAGACCTATGGGGTTGATATTGACATGGGGTAGGGACCGATAATCTGAGGTTTGTTGCAGGGGTTTCGAGATGACCCGACAGGTCAACGGTCATCTAGAGATCAAATTGTCCAGGAATAACATATGGCAACCAAATATAGTCAGCATGATCCTTAACCAACCAAGAATACATTAATGAAAGTTTTAAAGTGACCAGACAGGTCAAGGTCATCTAGAGATCAAATTGTCTAGGAATAACCTATGGCAACCAAATATAGTCAGCATGATCCTTAACCAACCAAGAATACATTAACGAAAGTTTTAAAGTGACCAGACAGGTCAAGGTCATCTAGAGGTCAATTTGTCTAGGAATGATCTATGGCAACCAAATATGGTCAGCATGATCCTTGGCCAACTAAGAATACATTAATGAAAGTTTTAATGTGACCCGACAGGTCAAAGGTCATCTAGAGGTCAATTTGTCTAGGAATGATCTATGGCAACCAAATTTGGTCAGCATGATCCTTGGCCCACCCACACTTTTCTGATGGTCACTAAAGTGACCTGATGGGTCAAAGGTCATCTGCAGGTCATTTTATCTAGGATTGACCTTTGGCAACCAAATTTGGTAAGCATGATCCTTGGTCAACCCAAAATGACATGCTGGTAGTTTCAAAGTGATCTGTAAGGCCATCTAGAGGTCTATTTATCAAGGATAACCAATGACAACCACATAATGGTCATGATCCTTTGTCAACCCACAAAGATGTCCACACGTAGGCTCCCCGCTAGTGGTTTTCTATAAGCTTTCTATTTTATACTTTCAAACTATTATTCTAAACCTTTGAAAGTATACATTTCTAGGAGTGATTTACACAATGAACCAGATGATGTCAATTTTTGATCAAAATATGTGACTTATGCAAAGAGTATCTTAAACTGTGGTCAACATGTTCTTGAAAAACTAAAATATAATCTGAAGTAAACTTTTAAGACATTATCTTGATTTTACCTCAAATTGGTCTTTGACCTTGAATGGCCTTGACCTGACTCACCTCTAAATACTCAGGGGGCCAATTACTATGCATGGTCCAAGATTGGTCCAGGTAGGGTTGGGGGTTCTGGAGTTGATGATTTTATTTAAGGGTCATTATTGTATTCAGGGGTCCACTTGAGTGACATGTTTTCAGTATCTAAATATCTACACTACTTCAGGCACTACAATTAATTTTAACCTTTAAAATAAACCTCAGAAATAGTATTTTAAGTTTCAAAACAGTGTACAAACCTGATATACAGAATTTATTGGCCAAAGTTTGATGTCGTACATAACATGGACACCAAAACTGAAATACAGTTTTGCCTGGCTTACAATATTTAAATAAGCTAGGGTTAATTTTTTTGAGTCAGAATTATCAAACTAGCATAGTCTCAATTAAAATGGTTTAAATAGCTTCAAGAGAAGAATACTTAATTATTTGCTTCAAATATCCTCTCTGGAGAAAAATTTGGTGTCCGAGTTACGCGCGACAGTGAAATTTTTTTTGTTTCTGTGAATATATCAAAATTATCTCTTCAAATGACAGATAAAACATAAAAAAATGTTAGCTTGGTACTATCTTGATAATCTAAACTTACAATTGACATAATACATATTTCAATTTGCTACCTACAGTAATAAAACACCAAGTGCACCCCTGAATAAAATAATGACCCTGAAATTGAAACCTACCATATAAGAACAATTAGTGAAAATTTATTTATCAATTTCAATAAAATTTAAATAATATACTACTAATAATTCTTCATCTGTTATATCTGTTTTATTCATATTTAATAATATACACCAATGTCCCAACAATGGGATATTATGAGTTGCTTATGCTTAACAAATTACTTCATAAAATCATAATTCTATAAATTTACATTTCCCAAAGTTTCTTTATTTTTCAAATATATGAGACGAACATTGAAACTGAAATGAATAGTCTTGTCTTGTCCGTATGTTCATCATTCAAATAGCTTGTGATCAAAAATCCTGATGCTTGAGCCTAACGACAATAGTTAAAAAAAAGTGAGTCTTGTATCGAACATCCAACTTTATATAATGCAAATTGTTAATGCACGAGAGTACAATAATACAAAATATTTCATATCATGAGGTCAAATTTCTACTTTACCAGTGCACAAGGCAAAGCCAAGGGAAATGGAGTGCTGTCAGAACTTGACTGAATCATATATCTTTGTAAATGTATGAACATAGGCAGTCAATATTTGTTTTATATCACGATTACACCTGTTTGTATGTGAATGGATGTTACCCCAACACTATTTAAGATATCCCAATTTCATTTTACTGCAAGTATTTGTTGGAAGTTGTCCTCTTGCACAAGAATCCATGGAATGTAATGGATAATCTTCTTGTGTCGTTATGTCACAACTAAAGGCAACATAACTATTTATTGGACAATTTACACAAAAATCCATGCAGGGATAGTATTTACAAACGTAGCCCTGTGCTCTGGATTTTTGTTTACGCTGTCCAATATATTATTGTTTGGCCTGTAGTGCTGTAATCGATAGGCTTTTTGAGTATCGATATGTTGAAAGACAAACATCCGACATGTCAATAATATTATCGATAATCACACAGTTTGATATATAGTTACCAGTAACAAGAATAAGCTTGACAACAAAATCTTAAGTCGGCGTCACAATTCTTTGGATGATGTAAATAAACATCCATAGTACAGGGCCAATTGTAAAAGAACGCGATCGGTACCCTGCGATTGGTGGTCACGTGACTTGATTTTGTCCAAGGAATTTTGGCAAACACTATACAGGCATCATGCATAGTATAAAAACAAACATCGACAGGTTCGCAATTTAATCATGCCTTTATTGTTAAAAGACATGGGAAAATGATTGAGTTTAGATTATAGTCACCTAAGTCGAAACATACTTTCGCATGGAGTCATCATTTTTCATGCGTATCAATACTTAAACTTCCGGGGCCTATGGGTAGCCACATGCGTTAATCCCATAAAGGAGCTTTTGGTCTGCTGTGCTGTGTACACATTACATAAACAATGGACAAATTCAGACGATTATAGCTGCTGTAAACGTTTACTCCGATTGAATGTACAACGACACACCCATGTTTAATACGTATTTTATGCATGTAGCCAATTTTATTGCCTCAGCCTTGACGTCGTTTAGTATCAATACAACCATTTTGTGTATCGACATGTCAAAAGTTTGTAAATATTGCGATAATTGATACTTTCGACAATCATTACAGCACTAGTCAAGACCAAGTCATATGAGAGAAATTTCAATAACTTTATCAAAGTATTGTGCTTTAGTGTTATTATAGTCAAAAACGCAAACCTCTTTCATAAACGCTCCACACTGTGGATAGTAGCTTGATAGTAATAAATAACATTCATAATATATACAAATAAAATATCTTTACATTTCACTTACAATCTTTCCAAAACATGTTTTCATTTACTAGTGCTTTACAGTCAGGTACACAACATTTTTTTTAATTTAACAATTTTTGATATGGTTTAATAATTTTAGGAAATTTGAAAATATCATCTGCCATGTTGGTCAAAATAGTTGGGACACTTTACCTCGCACTCCTCTGTGCTTATGTTGTTATGATATATCTTTAGCAGGATTCTCAGCATTTTATGAAAACAAACTTCCCTGATTTTGCCCTGATGACGTCTCAAAATACCATGATAATTTTATCTTGCAAAAAAACATAAAGGATACTTTTGAATCTAGAAGTACTGAGACCCGACGCAGCAGGGAAAATTATTCCGACTGACTATTCGATTTTTTGGGCCAATCAAAATTTGCTAACTTTTCCATGATTTTGAGGCATTTTTATCAAATTCCTTGACTTTTCCCTGACTGGATAAAAGTAAAATAATGATCCCTGGTTTCCCTGATGGTCTGAGATCCCTGTTTAAGAATGTGGTGTTGCATGCAGTGCTTCCGTTAAGGTTTTTGAGCTTGCACCAATTCGAGCAAGTATGACAAAGTTTAAGAGGTGCTTGTGTGCCAAGATCATGATCTGTGGCTGAAAATTGGCTCAATAAAGCTAGAAAAAGGCCTTAGCGGAAAACACTGGTTGCATGTATTCTTTGCAGCAATGGATGGTGGGGAAGGTGGTCCTGTGACAGGGAGGGAGAGAAACTGAGTTCTCACAACTTTGAACCCACAGTCAATTAACTTTATCATTGTCATTTCAGTGTCCCAAGTATTTTTGGCCAAGATTGTGGGTTCCGTGTAGTTAGTTTCAGACTATCCCTAATCTGTGGTTGACTCAAAGTTGCGATCGATGGGATCATTCTTTTTTCAAGTGTACAAACTCAGTCTGTTTGTGATAACATGATTACATCACAAAGGTTTGAATTAAATGCAACTTTTTAAAGCAATATGATAATGAGTTCTACTGCAGCGCAACAAGTCATGAGTGACATAGACAACGTAGCTTCATGTGAGTATTTAGTAACACTGACATACTAATCTGATATCAACTAAACTTTAAAATAGTCACTCTACTTTATTTAGGAGAAAGGTGGTTTAGAATTACAGCATTACTTTGAATTGTTACACTGCAGTAAGAATCTTTTGCATATTAATAGCCACAATGGGCTCTTAAGAAAAGGTCATATTCCATCCTACCGATTTGATGGCCCATTGCAACCAAAACGACTGAGAAATCAATTTTTGAGATTTTTGCAAACTCTGCCATGTATGGGTTGAGGTTGCATACTTTTGGGTTTTATGACGATAAAAGACAGTCTAAAACCAATTCCAATATATCGAGGGTAGAGAGTAACAATGCCATATCTGTATTTCAACAATCCTGAGGAAAAAAAAAATTTCAAGACCTAATGAGTCTTTCCAGAGGAATGATCTTATACACGTGTAATAGATTATTCATCTAAGCCTATGGTCACAATACATCGTACGAACAGTGTTTAGCCCATCTAATAGGACCACGCGATGCCCACACTGCTCGCTTTTCTCGCTGCTCGTGGTCCTTTTAAACGGACTAAATACTGCTCCTAACTGTTTGTACAAGTTATTGTGACCATAGTCTTAATAGCACCAGCAGGTCTTGAAACCTGGGGTCGATTTCACTAACATTTATGAAGGGTTCAGCTTGTAACTACAACTAGACTTCACAAATATGTGAAAACCCTTCGTAAGTGTTCACTGCATCGTATGGTATATGAATTATGCATTAGAGCTTGTCGTAGCTAACGATGGATTTGGTCTTACAATGGGTTAAGGATGCAGTTTAACGTTAGTGAAATCAACCCCTGTTGTTCTAGGGCAAGCAAGTAAAGCCTTGTTGCTTTCAACATGATTTTTTTTCCAAATAATATCTTTAATTTTACTGAATTTCCTAAAAGGCGCATGTCAAACCTTTCAATTTATCAGGGGTCCAAAAAATTATTTCCAAAGATAACACTTCTTGAAACCAACCTTTGGAACAAAAATATGATTTAAAAAAACACTCATAAAAATGTTACAATGTGTATACTCGTTACTAGAAGCTGACCTGACATGCAGGTCTACATACATACTACATGCATCTCTGCAGTCCACAGGAGTCTTTATTTATCTGCTACAACCTTGGCACGGGTTGATTTCTTTAGGTGATGATAATTGGGCAGGATTTTTGTCAGGAAGTCTAGCTGAAGTGTCTGCGCCTGTTGGAAATCAAATTGGGATAAAGTATTATTTAGTCTAGTAAGGCCAACAAAAAAGTTGTTTGGTTGTCCTCGACCGCCCGCCCCTATTTTTCGAAACTGGAAAAAAAATTTTACTGTACAAAAGTATACCTCCCCTAATTTTCAGATTTCCAAAAAAGTTTTTTTTTTCTTTGAGAATTTTCATTTTTTGAAAATATTTTTGAAGTTGCTGTTTTCATTTTGTTTCCATTTAAAACTGTTTTTAAACTTGTATAAAGCAATTTTTCGGTACAGTAGACTTATTTGCATCTTTATAGAGGCCATAATTGTGTGTAGTTTTGACTTACATTTGAAAAAAAAATCTAAAAAAAAAAAAAAAAATCTGCCCGCCCACACTTGCTCAAAAAAAGTTGTGGAGGACAACCAAACAATTTTTTTTGGCCTAACTGTAAACCAAGCATCAAACTGAATAAGGTACATCATATGTTTCAATAAATACAATTTCTGCTTTTATGACCAGTGGCGTGCCCAATGGGGGCCGGGGGCACGCGCCCCCAGCTTGGAGTGTCGGTTGGGGGAAAAGCAATCTGGACAATTACTATTGTGCCGGAGAATGGAAACCCTGGTTGAAGCCTAGTTGGACAAACCCTTAGCAGAGTTGTTCAACATGGCTTTTCTGAAGTTTATGAGCATTGAGCAGCGCACACTCATATGGCAGAAGTTTTTTTGTTTTGGGAAGAACCTATCTATTGGAAATAAGCGAAAATGTCATCTAAGTTATATTGTTATTTTAAATGCAAAAAGACCAACAACCAGAGCAATCTGGTACAATGATCTGCAGCAGAAAGTGTGCAGATGAAGGTGTGACAGAGACTCAAGCAAACCTTGATTCTATGGTTTCCATGCATTTGATCCAGGAAGAGCGTTATATTGAGGTATTCAAACACGCTACAGAGTTGTTGATAGTGAATCAACAATGATGCGTCTGCGTATTTTTATCGCGCGAGGGTGGCTTTAGCCACCCGAGCGTGATAAAATACGCTGACGCAATTGATTCGCAATGAACTCTGATGTGTGTTTGAATACCTTTCAACAACAAGAATCTTCCTGAAAATGTATGAATTAAATTCTAAATGTTCTCAATTTAACAAATAGGCCTACTCATCTTCATAAAAATATTTGAAAATCTGAAGCAAAGAGCTAGTTTGAGAATGTTTGCTGCTTTGACGTTTTCAATTGTTCCCAAGCACCAGGCTTCGCACATGCTTAAAATGCCTGACGCGCGATGAACAGTGCACTGACTTATGTGTTCTGCGCAAATGCACTTCCATAAACGCTGTGCTGTGCGTGACGCGCTAATTTGAATATCAACTGTGGATTCATCACGAATCAACAACGGTACGCTCATGTAAAAGGAGATACAGTGAGTTGTTGAAAAAAACAATTATGGATGAATGGATTACTGAAAAGATTGTTTCAATGATGAAAATAGTACTATTTTGTCACTTTGTGTGTGTGAATGTTGAGTTCTTTGGTAGAAATGAAAAACTGCACATTTCACTAATATGAAGAACTTGAGAAATATGGAGAAACGAGGCAACCTGTATTTCTCTGAACATTCTGATGGGTAACTTCCACTAGTGGTCAACAACTTCAACAACTAGCGGTCTTTTGGAATTTGTAATGTAGCCAAGGAATTTTTATAGGGGAACCATTTTTCTCCGCCATCTTGTGTCGCTCATGGAGCAGAGTTATTGTATTCGGAGTTTGGCCCGATATCCAGGCAGATCGTGTAAATCTTCACTTGATGCATATTCATTTTGTTTCAAGCGCAAACCGTGTCTGCGTGTCAAGTAGCGTGTATTGCAACTTGCTCTGATCAGAGTACGCCAATTTTCCCGCTAATCCGTTGCAAAGATCCTCGCAGTGTGGCACGCGAAGCCGTAAAATACCGGAGGTACAATAACTCACCCTCCATGAGCGACAATCCTAGATGGCTGCCGTCCCATGCCATAGGATTTACACGGCCGTGAATTCAAAATGGTGGTGAGTTCCGATTCCCTATAAAAATTCCTTGAATATATCTATCTTTTGGAATATAAAATAATGTATCAACTACCGGGGATGTAAGTAAGAATTTCCTGATATGCATTCAAAATTTCCTCATAAGGCGCAATATTCATATAATTTTGTAAAGTATGACTTTCCTATGCCAAATTTTCTGAATGCAACAAACATGAAGCAATCCCCAAAATACTTTCCTTGAATTAACTATTGTTGTTTCAAATAAATTTCAGCATCATGCTCAAAGTGCCTATGAGATATTGCTTCAAAGTGGCACAAGTTCTTGCTATAAACTAATTAGACAAATAATAACTGCACACCTCTTTTTTGAAGTCAATGTTTAAAATCAAGGGTGTTTCTTTTTGGCCGAGGTACTTTTTTCTGCGGGAGCGTAACTCCTGAAGAAAAGTACCAAGGCTCAAGGCAAACACAGATGATTTATAACAATGACCAATTTAAAAGATGGTGCAAGGTTATTATTGTCATTGATTTTTGCTTTTAAATTCTTAGAGGGCCCTTATGGAAAGTAGTGCTGGAACACTGATAAGGCTACCCAGTTTAAAGATGTCAATAAATAAATAAATACTAATTCGACCAAAAATGGGTGAAAATTATAGTTTAAATTAGTTTGTTACTTTGCCATATATCGATCAGTCCAGGCACTGCTTCCACATTGCATTTACTCGAACACAACCTCTGAGATATCATTATGTGCACATATTGTTGTGTTTAAAGCATACACACTATTATCGTGAGCACTGTGTACACACAGCTCATTATCAAAAGTCAATGTTACCTGATAATGATCCATAATAAATAAATAATAATTTTTGGGCGTGTGTGGCCTAGCGGAACAGTGCAGGACTCATAATAGGAAGGTTGTTCGAGCCCCGCTAGCTCCAACATGTTGTGAACCTGGGCAAATCCCTTTATCACACTTGCCTCGTAGACCTGAGCGCATTGGGGAGCTGTTTAGTGGAGAATACCACAATCTTAGTGCTAATAGGTATGCGCCTTTGGCCATTGGCTAGTGTAAGGTGAAGTGGTTCTGATGATTCCCTTGTTACGGCGTAATAATAATTATTGGCCAGCGCTTTGTATCCTTTGGCAAAGGCGCAATATAAATGCCGGAATTACTATTTTTATTATGATAGCGCGGTTGTTTGCGTAAAACTAGAAACGATCCTATTAGATGGGATTACGCTTTTACGCAGGTTATAATTATTAATTTATTTTCAAACATTCCTTTACCTCATCTTCCACCAGCACTGAGGCTATCCAGATGACACAGCCCCAAATAGTGCACAATTGGCAGAAATTCAGTTTGAACATTGATATAAGCAGATATATGGATAATAGCATTTCAAATTTGCACTTGTTGTGCACCAATCTGCTGTGCATCAAGGGAGTGGTCACTAGTTGTGCACCAATCTGCTGTGCATCAAGGGAGTGGTCACTAGTGAGTGGTCACTAGTTGTGCACCAATCTGCTGTGCATCAAGGGAGTGGTCACTAGTTGTGCACCAATCTGCTGTGCATCAAGGGAGTGGTCACTAGTTGTGCACCAATCTGCTGTACATCAAGGTAGTGGTCCTAATTGTGCACATTGAGATGTGAATATGGATTAGTTTATACCAAGGAAATAAAAATGGGGAATCTGCCCTCGCCGCCATCTTGTTGTTGCTCATGGAGCAGAGTTATTGTACCTCCAGAAATATTCTGAGTTTGGCTTGATTTTCAGGAAGATCACGTGAAACTTTACTTGGCGCATGTGTGCATTTTATTTTCATGTACAAATTATGTCTGCATTTCAAGTTCTTGCTCTGATCAAAGTAAGCCAATTTCCAGCTAATCTGTTTCGAAGACTCTTGAAGTGTGGCAAGCAGAGCCATAAAATCCTTGAGGTACAATATATGAATAAATAAATAAATTGCAGGTGATTTATAGTGCACTACGCGGTCCCCCTGACTTGTAATTCCGCAGGGCCACACTTTACAGAGCAGTTCTAATCATTGGGTTAAATCACTACCTGGACTTCCTAGGGCCAAAGGGCTTACTGCGGCCTACATATTGGCGCAACCCTAGCTTGAGCAATTCACACCCTCATAGAATATACAGTTTTCGCACAATAAGCTTCCAGCTGGACTCGAACGAGGAACAATCGATATCTTATGTTTAACAGTCCGAGAACTAACCGACTGAGCTAGAGAGAACTATAGATCACCCTCCATAAGCGACAATCCAAGATGGCTACGATCATGTAGGATTTACACGGCGGTCAAATCAAAATGGCGGCGAGGGCAGATTCTCCTTTATACTTTCCTTGGTTTATAAACATTGATGTGTTTTGTAAAGATGGAAACAATAACCTGCACATTTATGGTGCACATTGAGACTTTTTATTATGCTCTGATGTTCAATTTATTGTCTTCAATTATTTTGAACATGCTTATCACTCATAGGATGTGAGATATGTTGTGTGTGGGATGGGTGTGTGGTGTATTGGGGTGTGGGGTGGGGGTGTGTGGATATAATTTAGATGTTTATTTACTTACGATATATTACCTATTTTTATGTTTGTATTTTGTATAAGGGGGTACATCGCTTTCAGGCTTTTGCCTTTTGTTGTATCTCCTCCATTTTTTTGTTATTGCCATTTGTACTTTATATGTTTTTTAATATGATGGAAAATAAATGCTATGAACTATGAACAATGAACTATTTCATGCAACTTACTGGAGGCCTTTCTGCTTGTATACGTCTACTACAGTTGTCTCCATATACAACAGTATTTTCTGGTAAGATTTCATTGCTAGTCACTTCACAGAAGGCGCCTACTACGTTACCGTTGGATAATTGAGTATCTCGACCTACAACAGCTGAAACAAGAAAAACAGACATTGACAGTATTGATGAAAAAAAGTACTTTTAAATGGACTGTGAGTGGAGGCTGGCCCAATGGCTTCGAAACAGAGATATTTTTTCTGCGATCCACAGCCACATTATTAGGTTTCTTCTGAAAATGCATTGCGAGTTTGTTTTCAATTTAACATTTGAAAACAACATCTTTGTTGCTGTTTTGGACCGCCTCACAAACAAATCTCTGCAGTGGGTGCGATCAGCCAAGAAAGCACCTGAATACCCCAAATTTGAGCCACAAGGCTGTCAATACGACTTCATCATAATGTCATACATTGGGTTCTATTTCTTAAAATATCTGTGATTTGTTCAATTAAAGTTGAATTTAAACTCAAAAGGCATAGTTTCTTTGAATTCACAATACAACCCAAGCGATTGAAGTTGAAAACAATGTTTAACTATTTTTAACCTTGATGCATTTGATTTGCTTTTGCATATTAATGTTGGCCTAGCTGCAAGTATAACTCGGGTTTATGCGATGTGTAAAATATGTCCTCGCCAAATGTGTATAAAGTTTACCCGATTTGAACTCCTGTGACCTTGGGGACAATAACTGGGACATTATTAGGCCTTACAAATTGTCATAAATAGCTGTAGAAATTTCAGCTTCTCTCCTCCCTAACCATCTGAACCTGGAGGGGACTTAACATCCCCAGTGATAATCAATCAACTCCTCATAACACTATGTGCTAAGGCTAAGGGAACTATGCCATCTAGACAGTCAGCACTGGCCAAAAGTTGACGATTTCTAACAGAGGCAGGTGTGCAAGCACAGGAGAGATGCATCTTTTTTTTTAGATAATGCTATTTAATTAAAAGGTTTTTTCAATTTGGAAACAAGGTTTACCCCATTTGACCTTCTTTGACCTTGAATGACCCCTGAAAACCTTGTCATGACCTTGACATTTTTTGGCATCAACAATCGACCCCACCCTCCAAGTGCACCTACCAGGACCGTGCGGTCTCTCGGTCTTTGAGGAAATGTAGGTTAACATTTGGGTTCACATTTTCATCACAGACACACAGACGCACGCACGGACACACATACGGACGGAGCCCATCTTACAGTCCCCTTTTCGAACTCGTTCGGTGGGGACAAAAATAAACTGTATTTCACACGGGCATAAACTGAGGTTAATTGAAAGCAAATCTATTAGAGCAAACAGCCAATAATTCTCACAGGGCTGACATACCTTTGGCTTCAATGACATTGTTATCTCCTACTCTTAGTGCTTCACACCCTGTTAGACAACTGTTAAGGGAAATGTTGGACTAAAACTGTTTGAAAACACAAAGCTGAAATTGATGGAAGTGGTTTATCACAAAGCAAGGATATAATCATTTCATGGAGCTAGGAGAGTGTGCTATACAGAGGTTGTGGGTTCAAGCCCCGGGCGCTGCAATTTACGTTTCCTTGAGCAAGAAACTTTCTCTAATTGCTCCATGGTTCGGAAGTCATGTTAAGCCACTGGTCCCCTGTGCAAATGCTTCTTCTTTGGGAACTGCATACAGTGTATACCTGGAAGTGGTTAGTCTATAGCAGTGGTTCTCAATTAGCAGTGCACACACCAAATGTGGCGCTTTGACAAGTTCTGATTGGCGCACTGATTCTCTCAAAAGGAAAGAAATACATAAGAAATACACTGAAAATGGGCGCATTTAGCGCTTTATCCTACAATTTTAATTTTTTTGTGGCGCATTGTAAGAATTAGTTGAGAACCCCCATTCTATAGTCTATGGATTCTCTGATTGTGTGGAACTTTATTGAATTTTAGGAGAATCTTATTCAATGACACTATTCAATGGCATTTGCAAAAGACTTCTCTCCGTTTAGATAAACAGGGGAGGTCCTGGACTTTGTATATACAGGACTGTGTAATGGCACTGTCAGCCATGGAGCTGATATTGGTGGTATTCTGTTCCCGACAAAATTAACGCAGGTGCAGAGATTCAGTTGAGTAAACAAATACAAATGATTTATATATTCGCGCATTATGACACGATGAATCATCAGCAAAGAGCAGAATACTACCAATTTGATCCTTATGTTGGAATAAGTCTGGGAACTGCTATCTAAATCCATGGCTCTCCAAATGTCTAACCCAAGCAAATCAATTCTGTACCAAACCCACAACTTGGTGAGAATACTGAATGGGTGGTACTCACCCAATCACATTAGGAAAACGAGGGACTTTGCTTAAACTGAGTTTTCCTGCCTATTACTCCATTACACTTTCAATTAAATTCATTTTATGTTTTGTAATGGAAACAAAGTTATCTGATTATTCTTTACCAGGGGGTGATTTTCGAAACTTAATAAATAATAATAATAACGGTTCATTACAAACTCTAATGGTGACCCGTAGGTCAAATTGCTAAAATATTTTACATTATTAAATATACCTAAACATATACATGCAATTTCTAAGCTGCAGCTAAATAAGAGCCAATATTACAACATTGAAACAAACACCCATCCCATTGCAGGCAACAGGGATAAAGTGCCTTGCCCAAGGACACAACACATTGGCACAAGTTTGGATTGAACTCACAACCTAAGGATTTCAAGAAAGGCGCCTTATCCACTTGCCCACACATGCTACTCCCAGCATTCAGGGCCCATATTCATGAAACACCGCTAACTCTAGTTGGCTGCGAACTCTTTGTCTACATGTCAAATTTTGGAATACAATAGGTTAGCAGCAAACTAGAATTAGCGGTGTTTCATGAATATGGGCCCAGGAGATTTCAACCAAAAGACTAGATACACATCATAGTTAAAAGGATACGGCATCCTACTTCAAACACGTTATTGGCTCCAATTATCATGGTCTGACCACCTTCTCTGTTGTCTGCTTCTTTGCTAAAAAATAAAACAAACAAATGAAAACATGTCATTTGACCAACTGAGGAATCACATACCTGTTGATTGGTAGTGGTTGTAATGTCACATAGTAGCATATGTAAGTTCCAGTTTTTGACTTGTTTATTCCCTATAAGAAAAAGGTCTAATACCAATGAATAAACATGTTTGATAATTCAATTATCAACTGGTTGACATACATCCTAGAATACCATTGGTCAAAAGCCAAGTAATGTATAGCTGCATTACATGATTTAAGTCCAAAAATAATCTTGATTGCGTGTTTTAAGAGTTATCGCGCAGGGATGACTGCGTGTGATGTGTTTTTATTGTACGCCTGCCAAAGTCGCACACGCAAACTTATCCTTAAACCAAGCAATATGGTATATATATTTATTACCTGTTTGGCGAATCCGTATTACTTGGTTGACTTGAGTCATTTATGATGACAATTTTCTGCACAATTTAGGTAAATTTGTTATAAAATTTGCATATTTTTGGTTTAATAATAATTATCCATGCCTATACCAAGTGATAAATTCATTGCCCCCTGGTTTGTTCTTACGCAATAAGCAAGATATCTATGGTTGGGTGCTGTATCACATTCGGCCTTCGCCCTTATGTGATTCAGCACCCAACCATAGATATTTTGCCGTATTGCGTGATCAAACAGGGGGAACTAATAATATATATTTAAAATATCAACATGGCCGATATTAAACTTGAATGGTTATCAATTATCTGTCTTGTCAATATTTGACTTACTGTTACTAATACATCAGGTATATGATATCTACAACTCCAACTTTCAATAAAAGTTAAGTCTAACTCACTTCTTAATATGTTCAATTTTCAGTACTATTTTGAGTACAAATGTATGGTTAAGTTTGTAGGAATGGCAGAGAGATGAGGAATTCTGCAACTCATAGCACATGGATGTTGGAGTCACTTGTTTTAGCGTAATATAATATCTTTGAATGGCGACTCAAAAGAACAAAAATTATATCCAGAAATATCAATAATTATATCTGAAAATTCTTAATATCGAACATGCATTCAATTACAAGTTGAAGTTTTGTTATCAGTGCATGTTTAGTAGACACTGATATAAGCAAGCTTACAATATGAACAGCAAACGATTCTAGGATATGGTTGGATAACAATCAATATTTGAATGATAAATTTTGTCAGGCCTTCTAA
Organism: Ophiothrix spiculata; assembly: GCA_000969725.1. NCBI lineage: Eukaryota > Metazoa > Echinodermata > Ophiuroidea > Amphilepidida > Ophiotrichidae > Ophiothrix > Ophiothrix spiculata. Next base: position 48,885 of record JXSR01S007080.1, on the reverse strand, counting down.
TAATATTCTACTTATAAAGCTGGTTTCAGACTTGCCTGTCGTGTTGTCGTTAGATCAGCGTGACGTCAAAAATGTAAAGTGCGCAAACTCTACCTTGTCGCATCTCAAAAATTTTGTTTGATTACCCTGTCGTGATGGTCGCAATGACACAATATTTTGAGTTTTCTTGCGACAGACCATTGCAGCAATATGCAAATGTGACGTGCTACATTACGAAAACTCACAATTGCAAATGTTTGGTCGTGTAAACCACCTTAAGGCTTGAGCTGCCTATGACAATGTCATAAATGAGGATGCAACATTTGATGTTTCATCCATTATTAACTGACTATGAGTGTGATGGGAGAAATATACTATCCAGATTTGAAAGTTTGATTATTCCATTTCACGAGCCGCCAGGCGAATGGAATATTAATAATCAAACTTTCAACGAAGGATGGTATATTTTCCCATCACACAAAACTACCAGTTGATATTTGTTGTATTTTACTCCTGCATAAATTGCACTAGATATCATTATTCTTTTTAAAAAAGTGTTTATATTGTTTACTCATGTCAATAAATTGGTGAGTCTGATCCATGCGCTGAAACCTTACGTGTAGGCAATGCGGGACACAAAGTTAAACACATGCTTATTATTACTGCACACTGCATTGACTGTATACATATACATGCATTAAAGTACTATCAGATGGAGACACGATGGTATTCGAATATTAACTGACTATGAGTTGGATGGTAGAAATATCATCACAAAGTGAAAGGTGTATTGTTCCATTTCACGAGCCGTAAATGGAACAATACATCTTTCACTGAGTGATGATATTTCAAGCATCACAAAATTTTAAGGTAGTTAATATTTGTTTTATATCACTCATTTATAAATTCTTTATTCTCTAACTTCAGTATCATCCAAAAGTGGTTGAGCTGACCTTACAAAAACAATGGCGAGTGCGCGACTTGGTGCATGCATATTTCAGTGCAGCACAGTAATAGTTTCTACTATAACATGGAGGGTGTGATGGTAAAACTATCAAATGGCAGTAAACCAATGAAATGCCTTGAATTTATAAATAAGTGATATAATAAAAAACGGCAAATGTCTTGAATTTATGTAGGAGATACACAGTTGCTACTGACCTGTTCCTAATAAGCACCTGTTCTTCGATGAGATTACTCTCTCCAATCACTATAGGTCCTGCCTCAGCTATTATTCTGGCTTTTGGGTGAATAACCGTCCTTGCACCTATAAACAAGATGTGTAGTGTTGGGTTAATAATATTTTGTTTTGAACATTAACACTAAGTCACTTTACATTGATCATGTCACATCATTTCATTCAGATTTATAAGCTACTTGGCTCTAATTTGGTAACACTATCCAAATTGCAAAGTAATCGTGTGGTCTAGTGGAATAGCGCAGGACTCCGAATCATGAGATCGTGAGTTCATGCCCCGCTACGGCCAACAAGTTATGTCCTTGGGCAAGGCATTTAATCCTCATTGCTTCGTCGACCCGAGCGTTATTGGGTAGCTGTTATGGGGAACATAACAATCTAAGTGCAGATAGGATGCGCGCCTGGCTAGCGACAACTAGTTAATGCGAAATGATTGTGACAGTTTATTGACGACAGCGCTTTGCATATATAGTTAAAAAGCGCTATAAAAATCTATTATTATAATCGAAGAAATAATGATATTATAGATTTTCATTGAATTGAATATATCTTTACCGTTACATAATATTCTTGAACTTGTACATAATACATGGTGGTATAATTTTTGTTGTTGGCACATTCTTAAGAAAGATAAGATGACTCTACATAAACCAAATAATTTTATTCAAATCACAAAATTGAAAAATGTTTATTGCACAGTATTTGTAAACTTGTTTGAACCATGATAAATCTAAAAAATCCAGTACATGACAGAGTCCTAAGCTAGATTGCCTCTTACCTATTGTGATATCCCCTCTTACTTCAGCCTCTACGCACACTACTGCACCAGTTCCAATTTTGACACTGTATAGAATGTACACAATTAAAAATCGTTAGCAGCATATCAACGGATCAACACTTATAAATAAAATTTCATGAATGTCAGCAGTATCATAAGAGGTACAGTACTCGTACTTGTACTCATACTTAAGGAAAAAATTGAGTAATTGTCTCTAGCGTTGACAATGATAATTATAATAAGGCCAAGAAAAAAAATTGTTGTGTTGCCCTCAAGTGGAATTTCTGAAAAAATGAGTCAGTCTCATTTTTTTTTTAAATAATTTTTTTTTAAAGCACCTAAATTATGAAATTTGGGTACATTTTCCACTATTTACAAAATATTTTCTCAAAAAACACCAAATCTGAGCAAAATTGGGTGCTTTCCCGACCCCCTTTAAAAAAAAATTGAATCAATTTTTTAGGACCAGTAAATCAAGTCCCGCATGCAAATTTCCCGAAAGTGGTATCATAAATTTAAAAAGCACTGCACCATTTCATTTCCATTTTGTAGAACTTTGGTTAAATATACTGATATCCTGATAATATTTGGGTTGAGTGACAATTTCAGTAATTAAAGCAAAAGTAACATTCTTATGAGATAATTTCAGCCCTAAAATGCTAATACGTAGCCAATTTTCAAAAAATCATAGAAAATACCAAATTATGCAGATATCCAAAGTTTATTTATTTCATTTTTTATAAAAAGAAAACTGTCCCTACACATTGTTGGTAGTGTTATCGTTTTCTAACAATGGTGCGCAGAGTTACGAGGCTGTGAAAACGCACCAGAGTGGAAAATTTAACCTTTGACTTTCACTATCTCAGTGCGCCAAAGATATCCCACCAATTTGTTACTTGAATTTGTTTTTACTACTTGAGTTCTCACTTACGAATTTGTTTTCACAATGGGATCTTGATGGCGCATAGAGTTATGGTGCTCCGAAAACTGTGTGATGGCGCTTTTCATCAGTAGTTCAAGTCAGCGTAACACGATAGGCCCATACCAAGGTTATCCCAATGTTGTTTTTTTGCATATTAAGTTATTTACATTGACATGGTATACGTATGTGAAGAGTTGACTTGCAAAACGGCTTGCTTGTATCCATTTTGCACTTTTTGAGAAAAGGGCAAACAACTGCTAGGACCTAGCGCCCTGGGCGAGATACCAAAACTTTGGTCTACCCAGTAATCACGTAGAAGTAGAAGGACATCAAAATGTGTCGCAAAATTCTTTATAATAATTTTAGTAATTCTGTACTAATGTCTTTAAAAATAAGGTGTAATTTAGAGGGTTCATCAAATTTTTTGAAGGCCCCCCCCCCACCCCCGGGCTGATGACCCACACCCTGAATTTTAATATTTTTAGTGCAATGCCAAAGGCCAAAGCGGTTGAATTCTGCAACTTTCACTTCACTAAAATGCTAAATTTTAGGTACAGAGACAGGTTGTTAAAAAGATCAACCAATAATGAAAAAAAATCACTTACTGCAAATGCAGTAAGAATCGTATTCTACAACGTGGTAAACAAAAATATTTTCCATATGCCAGGCAAGCATCATGATCATGGACATGGTTGTTGAATTCGGTAGCTTTTGATTTATTACCGAACTAGTAACAATCAAATTACGAGTGTTTGACAACAAAAATAATATATCTCATAGTCTAAAAGCATATTCTCCGTTAGCTAACACCTATATATATTACAATCAATAATTAATATATAACACAATAATTGATACTTTGTGTTCTAAATGACAACTCACCTTGGTTTGCTGACGGCCATTGTTGTTGTTGATGTACTAAGTATATCCCTTTTTTCAGGAGCACCGATCAAACCAGATGCAGGACCCAAAATAAATTATTGCCAGTTTAGTGTTTGTAAACCCCGGATCATTTTATGGGGTATTCATCCATATTTCAATGCATAAATAAAAAAGTAGGTTTTTTTTTTAAAGATAATCAGAATAGAGTGTATCATTGATCTACATCTACATCTATCTCGTTACCTACTTGTCAAAGCCTAGTGTTAAGCATTTGATCTCTTTCGTTTCCTGGGGTTGAAGTCCCAACCCCAACGGTTCAAGTTTGAAATATGCATATTTTTATAGCTATAACCAGCTATAACCGTTCATTATTTCGGGTTTATTTCTACCTTGGGGGGGGGGGGGGCCCCAATAAGTTTAGTTAAACTCTTAAGGGTGCTCCAAGTCCCCTTAAAAGTTTCCCTTGAAAAGAATTAAGGAATTCCCTTAAATATTTGTTCATTTAAGTGTAACTTTAAAGGGGCAATTCATGATCATCCTCAAGGTCACCTCTATCAAAAGTGATTTTTTTGGCTTATAAGAAACATCAACTGGTATAGGCTAGAATCCCCAAACCATTCTTTCATATGTGCTTGCATTTTTGAGAAAAGTCAGAATATGTGTCATTTTCTAATTATTGTCGGGGCCCCGACAGTATTTACAACACAGTAGCCTATGGAGATATTCAAAATGCTGAAAAGCTCGTAACTTGGAAACGAATGGTCTGAATCAAGTGAAATTTTCAGTATATACTATTAATGTACAATGTACTTTTCCTCTCATTTAGCTGGAAAACAGGCGAGGTTTTTGTCACATCAAAATCATGAATTGCACCTTTAAGCGTTTGTCTTAAAATTCAGCTGGGGCCCGTTCATAAAGCACCTTTTTAAAGAGTTTCCCTTAAATCTGATGAATTTTAAGACAAACTCTTAGTGTTACACTTAAATGAACAAATATTTAAAGGATTGGGTCCAATTGGGTCAGCATTTTTTCAAACTTTCTGAGATTTTGGTACCAAAATGTTCTTCATATTTTTCTCATTGCATATGTGAAATTTTATGGCTGAAACATGTTGCGTTTTGGAGATATAAGTGAAAATGTGTTAAAATCATTAATATTATGGTAACCAGTAAAGTATATAGGCGTTTATACAAAATTACTCATAAAATCAAAACGGTTGTTCCGATTTGACTGAAATTTGAAATTGAAGCATCTTAAGTGATGATCTTTCATATGACAGTGAAACCCAAAAGTTTGAAAAATCGGACCATGTATCTTTAAGGAAATCCCTTAACTCTTATGATTTTAAGGGCAACTTTTAAGGGGACCTTTGAGCACCCTTAAGAGTTGCTATTAAGTCAAATGGGTATTCTATAGCATATGTTTCACAAGATCAGTCCTGCACAAAGTATTCTTTTTCATACAAGAAAACACATCCAGTGTGACTAAAGAGAGTCAGTCAGCATTTTTGCACTTAATTATATATTTTTTAAATGACACACTGCAATAAAGCAGAAATTGAGCTTTAAAAAGTTAAGGGAATCACTTAAGTGTAAAAGTTGCACAAGTGTAAGTGAAACACTTAAGTCTTTGTGTAAGTGA
>JXSR01S007079.1:0-17365 GCA_000969725.1 Ophiothrix spiculata | reverse complement strand
CGGTTTATCGGAGAATGAGCCATATGTTAAAAATATAAAGTTTTGACATCAATATTAAAAATGATGTTTAATGTTAGATAGAAACATTAAAAGGTATTCAAGGGTACTTAAGCGATGGTTGCTTTTAAACCCGTCTTTGCCGTATGTTATAAACTCATCTATAATAACGCTACCTTCTATTTTTTGTTGTCTGTGTCTGGTTATAGGCCCTGGAAATGAAAAGCTTAACAATAAATATGCTATAGTCATAACCATTTTTTGTTTTCTATAAACTTTCCATCTCGAAACTGTCCAGCATCATGATCACCAGTAGCTGAGATTCAGATCTTGCAGATATTATGAGGATAAGCCTGTCATACGAATCCAATTCGATCATCAAACAACATTATTATAGGAATCTATCCAGATTGTTTCGAAAGAAGACTGGTTCAATTCATATTTGCTTAGACCACTCGTAAGGGTCTTTTTTATTTTGAAATATGATTCTTCTTCATTTTGTGTGTTCTTCCATTTAAACAAACTTTCCTCTAACATGTCTGTAAATATTACACAAATAAAGTTTTACTATGGTAGATTGTTGTGCGCATAGATTTTTGGTGCGGGACCGTAGACACGATTCATATGAAGCATCAAACATTATATTTCGAAATATTGCTTTAACTGCAAGTTAGCAAGCCTAATTGTTACAATGCAACCCATCATCTTGTCAAACGGACGTGAAAATCTAACATTTAACTCTTTCAACTCTTTCTGCTAGGGTATGTCTTGGGGACTTCATACCACTGCTCCAAAATTTAAAAACATACAAACAAGACTCCCCAAAATGGCCTACAGGGAGGTTCACAAAAAGAACATCAAAGCTAAAAATCACCTAGCCTACATAATGCTATGGGAATTGTTTCGTAAAATATTACACAAATCGTTTGTAAAACAACCGGAAAATGTCTTTTCTCGACACATTTCCAAACTTAAAAACAAACCACTGGTTACGGGAAGGCCGAAACGAAAATGCTATCTCCAAAAGGTCTACAATCTCACATCCCCGGCCTCTGACAAGAAATGAAAATATGTGTTAACGCCAGTATCTGCTTTCTACTCTATAGTACTAAATCTAATGTAAATCTAAATTGATACTCAATACAATTACCAACATCTAATTGAGATAACAAAGTGGCACTCAGTGAAACGGTACTATATAGTATAGGGCGTTTATGCATCAGTGTCACGCCTGACCTTCCTCCTCAGTGTATTCCAGCTATCTGATCATATATATATATATATATATCTGATAATACTAAAGGGACTCTCTCCTTTCCAATAATTATAGGGTAGTTCTTCTGTGGGGAGGTTCCTCACCCATAATTCCAGCAATCAACCCGGTGGATGTGATCTTTGTCAGACATGTCTGAAAACGATTGTCAACCTGTCTCCTGTCTATACACACCGAAAAATATAAGGCAAAATGAGTCCATTTGTCTTAGAAATGTAATGTCTAGAAGAAGATCAACAATTTATCCCGTCTTAGAACAACTCTTCTGTCAATCCATTGAAGCATTGCTATTCATTTGTACTCTGATTAAGAAAGTGAAACCATGATCAAAACGTTTGAGATCTTATGAAACCTTGAATGTTCAAATGCAGTTTTATTTTGATGCAGACATGTTCGATCAAGATCCATAGCTCAAAACTGTGTACCAACTTGACGATAATTATTATACATGTAGTCCATTTAACGCTGTTATGGTCCAAGGTCCATACAATTCAGACAATTTCTTCAGTTCCTATATGAATTTGAAAATAATCAAAATGTCGACTGATTCAGTTTCATTTTCTTTTCTTAAGCAACCATCAAGTGGCATCACGATTGTTAGGCTTTCTCGAAAGTTACATGCTTCCTCCCTAGCTACGACGACAACTCTGTGCTGATTCACAAGAACATCTGACTCATCATTTTGCATCTTTGCAAGTCGTTTTGGATTTATCAAAAGTTTGATGCTTTCCTGGATTCCTTCAACATAATGTTTTAGGCAAATCATTGTGGTGTATCATGTGAGGGTTATAGGCTGGGCAGTCTTCTTCTTGACGTGTTCGCAGATAACGTCCTTCGATCTTCTTGGGCGCGTTTTTGAGCTGCTTCATTATAGACGTGGTCTGATTTGGTCCTCTACATGCCTCTACCTCCGTCGGAGTTCTACTATTATAGGACCTACACTCTGACATGGCTTTTTCTACATCAGTCCCTCGCCTATGGAGATGATGGAATAAGCTTCCTGCTATGACCAGAAACTCTATAGGCCTAGGCCTAGTCTGTTTCAAAAAGTCCACCAAAAGTCACCTGTTTCCAAATTAGATGGTTGTCTTCTCCTCTTTCGTTTTCCTTCTTCTTTTCTCTTTAATTCTCATGTATATTTTTGTATGTCGTATGTTACATAATTTTGCAACATTTCGCTATGCCAGGAGTGCCAGATTGTGTGTTGCATCTTGGAAATTGACATGGTATCCTTCCCTAAAGACATATAAGCTTCCAAAGGGTTAACATTTTTTTAAAGTTCCATGCAAATTTGTTTCAAGATCACAGAAGCACATGTCATATAATCGATCAACACAGTAACATTTGAGGCTTACTCAGATTTTTTTTTTAAATTTACACGATATGTTTCTAATACAAACTTCATAAATTTATATTGAAGAATTTCAAGATTTATTTCTTGTGATGCATGTAGTTATACCTTAACCTTTCTGGGAATTCATGATAAAATTGTGTGTTAAATGTCCGTTATTTTGAACAAAAAGTTTACTTTTTCATCTTGTTATTTTTGATAAAACATTCACCATGTTCACGGGTCCTTTTTTAATTAAAGGACAGAACTTAACGAAAAAGAGCGCTTCATCACTCTGTTGGCTATACCATCATGACCATGGTCGAATGAATCTAAGAAACGTACGGTACCAAATCAATAGCGAATCACATACATTATCGTCCTGGGTGGTATTCGTTGTACATGTAGTTACGTATTAGCAATATGTGTGACTATTTTTGATATAAAACCAGCTTTTAAAAATACCATTTTTGAAGCCATTTTATGGCCTACGAAGTTCAAATTTGGCACACATAAGAGCAACACTTCATTTTGTTAATTGAATAAACAAAACCATCAATCGGATAATTCTTATCAATATTACAATTGAAAATTTGAGGCCGTTTCAATGTTTTTACGGTAAATTCATGAATAAATTATGCAAATAAGGTTGATAATCATCTTATTTCGTGTAAAACATAATATGGTGAAATTAAAGCCCAAACTTCATTAATCAAGATTCAGTTACCCGCACATTTCTGAAAACTTTTTATTCGTTTTGTCTACAAAACTCTGTTACCAAGTTTTGTTTACCAAAAAACGTATTTTTTGTACAAATTTGCCTGTAATTCAGAAAATACTGACCTACATTTTCCTACACTTAACAGACATAAGCTTTGGACCCTTCTACACATTCTTCGATGAAAAAAATTCTATATGTACTCAAATTTCCGGACCAGTGATTTTTGGTCTTTTATCTGCTGCGTTATATCTGTTCCAGTCTTTGACGCATTAATAGAGAGATTGTGATTACCACGTTACACGGGACGGGATACAGAAACGTGAGCACTTTTAACTCACGTTTACGTAACGGTTCACGCCTACGAGCAATACCATAGATTGCCTTTGTATATTTCATTATGTCGCCCTCTCAGCAAAGAATTTTCTATTCATGCAACGATTGCCTATTGTGAATGTGTCATGATGTCGCCCCCTCTCATAATGGTCATGAAATAAGATATTTCTGATCGAGGGTGTAAATTCTTAAGCTAAAGAAATGATATGCATCGCTTATGATATCTATGAATGGTTGGCAAATTTTCAATAGAACTCACGCACGTATTGAACGAATAGCCACGTAAAAAGACTCACTTCAAACGGTAATTTCAACATGTGTTGCTGCTATTCGCGTATTATTGATCGTTTCCGTTCAGGGTATTGGCTTTCGCAAGCAGATGTGTAGAACTTAATCCTCGTCTAACCAAGCCATTTTTTGTAACACGTCTAACCAAGGGGGTTTTGCTATCAATAGATAGGTATGGTCCTCCCCTATCCAACGATACCAAGATTACAAAAATCGGCCAAGGCGTTACGTAATTATGACGTCATAAAGGTCGAAAATCGGAAAAATCGGAATTTTGGCAAAAATGGCCACCAAAATCATTTTTTTTCTAAATGACGGAATTTCATCGGTTTTTTTGCATATAACGAAGGGAAATGACAATTCTACCATGCTCTGCAGGTTTCAGCCACATAGCATGCGTATTTTTTTCAAAATGGCGATTTAAAATTGTCAAAAATGTCGCTGGGTTGCAACCGCCCCCCCCCCCCTTACACCCCAACTTTTACGGCCTACCCTAACCCCACCTTAGGTGGTACCCCCCTAATTTTTTCATCAAAATGACCGCAAAGGATGTAAAAGAGATTACCCAAAAGCCTAGGGTCGGTTGCTTTTGCGTTTTTATGCTACGGGGAAAAAACCTTAGGGGGGGGGGGGTTGCAACCCCCCCCCCCCTGGTTAGACGAGTGTTAAAACTTTGACACAGAAGTCAATGCAAAATCAGAAAATCCCCACTTACGGGTGTGTAAGTGTGAAGTTTGCAACCCATAATCTTTACAACCAAACGCAATAAAACCTCGATAAGTGCTGGATATGTATGTCTGTACATTGTTCTTGCATGTGTTCACCTGATTTTGATATAGCTTTTATTTAAAACAATAGGGGATATCGATTAAGTGATTAGTATTCACGTAAAAGTGAACGTGAAATTCTGCAATACACGGTGTGTACTGTTCAAGCAGGTAATGGTTGGCTGAATTTCAATAGAACTCACGTTTTTGTTCTCGTTCGCGTTCTGGAAATCGCAAACTCTCCACTGTCTGACACTATGTCGTCTGTTCCTCGTATTCCATAAGCCTTTTTGATGTATGGCTGGCATTGCACACTCGACTAAACATCTTTTGTCTTTCCCAAAGTACGCCCTCTCCTATCGTTATCTTAATTTTACCTATTTGGAATAGCGTCCTCTCCTTTTGTGACGGACATTCTTCAAAAAGGCTTATTGTTCTTCAACGCATTTCCGCCTGACGTATTTGTGTCTGTTTAACCGAAACCATGGTCGGCCTCCAAACAACATTTTCCCTACCAAACATTTTGGTCGTGGCGTCACCAAATATTTGCCATCGAATTTAAAGTATGAACATGGAAAAAAGAGATGAACGGGTAACAAACATTTGTGGGCTGCTCTGGCAAAATGAGAGGAAAGTCGCAAATCTACATTTTGAATAAATGGCATCTAAAGTAGATATAGAGTGAAAAAGACAAATTTCGTTTTTGACATAAAATGCCTCCATGCATAAGTGTTTAACCATATCTTAAGTTTGGAAGGTCGACTTTGCCGGGAAGTGAAATTATATACCATTAATTGATTGCATGTTGCTTTTATACACTGTAGTAATCATTACCTTTGAAATCGATTCGCAGCTCATTTTTATTACAATAATAGTCAATGGACTGCTTTGGATTTCGATCTCTATATGACGAATGGAGTATTAAAGAAAGTGCGACATATCATTCAAAATGTTGATATTTGCGACTTTCTCTTTCATTTTGCCAGAACACCCCTCATTTGTTCCAATCATGTTCCAATGTATATGGCAATTCAATAACATGTGCAATCTAGCGCGACATTTTATTTGGTCTCAACTCGGTGTTGAAGTTATTTTGTTGGAGTCACTCGTCATTTTGACGTCACGACTAAATGTTTGATAGCAAACATTTTGTTTAGAGGCCGACTATGTTTTCGCCCTTCCTTCGTGTATACTATCTATATCGTTTGGCACATTATAATCATGATTTTCATTGTTCAACACGTTTTCATATGACACATTAACATCTGATCATCTTATTTCTGTACCACGTCTGTAGAACGTCTTTTCGTACACATTTAGCCTGTTCAAGTTTGTCGTAAGTTATCTCATTAAAGGACAAAGGATTTTATAAACTAAATCGTTGTTACGACCCAAAACAAGGATCAAGGTCAGAATTAACCTTTCGGGTTCGAACTATTAAAGCAAAGCAAGAATAAATACACTGTAAGTCAAGATTTTATAAACAAACTATAAAAACAACAATTTATTTACTACAAGCAATTCAACAGTGTAACTATCTTATCTACGGTTGTTATTTTACTCACGAGTGGCTTCTGACTTCAATGTGCTAGCTAGTAAAGTTCCGTTCCTTGTAATATTTCCAAAAAGTCTCAGTCCTTTATGACATATGTGCAAATGTCCGCAAATTCAGATCCAACTGAACGGTACAAAAATGTCCGATAAACTCCTTTCAACTTCAAGAGTATAGAGTTCCGAATAGGTTCAATATCAGTCAATATAAAACTCCAAATGACTTCTGCAATCTCAAACTTCTGATCCACAGCTAATATAAAATCGGATCCACGATCCAGCGACTAAACTTCTCCACTATAACAGCTATGCATAAAGTACTCCAAAAAGGCAGCAAATAATATAATTTCCAAAATCCCATCCAATCTGCCTTTATCTCCTCCAAAATATCTCAACAAAAATTATCTGGCATAGCTTCCTATATATATAGCTAACAAAGCTGACTGACCCCAAATATAAAAATGCATCTCCTTTTATACTACTATAAATTTATCTGGAAAAAACTCTTAATTCCACGCCATTCTAGCAAACATATTCTAGAATTATTTGGCCCACCCTATCCTACTCTACAAGAGAAATGGGGAATTCCCTACAGTCAAAACAAATTTGTTTACATATATAACAAAATAACACTTTCTCAATACCTGGAAAAGTCCAAGACAACACACGCATGATTGACAGCTAAACAAAAGAGCTAGTGTGGCTCAAGTAGGTATAACTTCCTAACAGCCCATTATGTTGTAGTAAACATGTGTATTATCTTGTGCATAACAGATTGACCACTCACATGTTATGTCTGACTTATGGTACTGCTTTATATTTTCAAACAAACATTACTCAACAAAATTTAATAATAATAAATTACATATTCATGAGCCTGTAACATTGTTCATTGTTGCCCGCGCGGCAAGCGCGGACTATTAGATGTTACATTTCGGCATTGACATGTAGTTTTTCAGGCATGAGGACGAGGATGATATATTCTGAATCAGCATCTTCTTTCATTTCACAATTTCGATATGTCATGCAACAATAAATATTAACATGATTAAGGGTGATTGAAATCAATAATACTGAAATGTAAACCATGCTTAATTTGTTTTATATCCTATTTTTCATGTGTAAAGGTTGCTGTTTTTCATATTTCCTCACGAACGAGCATTTGCCGTATCACGTGATCATAGATCAGTGTAAGGGCGCACACCAGTAAATAATCAATCCGCGATTCCTGTAATGGTTTGATTTCCGGTAAAAAACGCTGATTATTTGGACCTGTTTTATGCTGATTTGCGAGTATCTGGTGATTTCTGGTAACATTTTTGGTTCAAATGAAAGGTAGATGTGTTCTAAATAAAATGGATACGATAATATTACAATAATTATCACGGTAGGGCATATGAGATGTTAAAGACAATGAAGTCAAAGATGACTGACCAATCAACTGAGGTCAAATTGCAAAAATGCATGACATCCTACATTTCTTACTGGAATTCATTGGTCATTACTTAACTTGCAATTTGGTTACAATAATTATGAAAAACATCACTTCAGATTTTATGCATAATGAGGTCAAAGGTCACAGGGGTCAATAAGCAGGCAAAATCAGTATAATAGCAACTTGTCAATTTCATGATCGCCAAATCAAACAAGACCACTGCTTCAAGAACCATCTGATTTTATTGGCAACCTATGGTTTTAAACCCCTCAAACACGGCATAAGCCAGGGGTTCTCAATTAAATTTGTTGGCGGACCATTAGTACGCCAGTTCAAAAAATACATCTTGGAGGGCCAAATTAAGACCCTTTTCAATGCTTTTCCTATATATAGGCCTACTTCTGTATTCCAGAGGCGATCGAAGGGCCAAATAAAAGTAGTTCGCGGGCCAGATTTGGCCCGCGGGCCGCTGTTTGAGAAGGCCTGACATAAGCATACCGGTGCAAGTAACAACTAGATGAACTTTTGAAGACCTCGAACCTTGGTCACGTCAAGAGTTGCCAGAGAGGGAGTTCCACCAGATAATTGTTCTTGGGAACAAATACTTCTTGTAGATTGCGCGGATTCACATTGGTGCATGGCACCAAGTATTTCTTGTTCATTGTTCATTTTATTTCCATAACAAATACCAGGTGTCCCAGAAAATGGTTACATGTAGAAAAATGACTGTGTGCAAAAACTATAGTAGTTGGAGAAACGAAACTTTGCACACAGTATAAAACATTCCTTATCTAGATACTCATTAAATTTAAATATCACAGCATTATTATTTTTTGAGTTATCAACAAAGACAGATACCTATGTCAGAAACGTATTTTTTCAAACTTTAATAAGATCGTACGAATGTTCGTTTGATGTAATTTTATCCCTTGTCAAACCCCATGTGAACTATATTTTACAGGCCCATAGCTAAGTTGCTTTAATATACCATAATATAGGGTAGGGTCTCTCCTTTCCATTGATATCAAAATCATAAATACCAGATAAGCTGTTACGTAATTATGACGTCATGAAAAACCTCAAGTTCGAGAATTATGTCGAGAACTGATTTAGGGCAAAACTGGTCACCGATTCGAAAATTTGTTATTTCTTTTAGCGGATTTTTTTCGCACTTTTGCTAACAAATAAAGAAAATTATAATTTGAACATATCTTATTAGTTTAAGCGTCATAAAGTGCAGATGATTATTCAAAATTTACACACAGTTTAAACAGTTAAAGAATTAATGTTACCCGTGAAAACTTGAATATGCTTATTGCAGTATTCTTTAACTTTCGCGCCACAATTTGATTGACAGGTTGATATAAACAACTCATTCTGGAATGCATGGAATGTAGGTATCCATAATTTTTAAAATAGATATACTAGAAGATAGTTCAATTAATATTCCTTGACAATTTTACCAAATTTGTTTTAATACAAAGTCTGATTCTACACTATCAACACAAAATGCGTATTTTAATTATTTTGTTGAATTTTGAATAAATACGTTTCTGACATAGGTGTCTAATTTTGTTGATAATTCAAAATATAGTAATGCTGTCATATTAACATTTTACGAGTATCTAGAAGAAGGTTGTTATATAATTTGTGCAAAGTTTGGTTTCTCCAACTACTATAGTTTTTGCGCACGATCATTTTTCTACATGTAACCATTTTTTGGGACACCTGGTACATATAATATAAAATCAAGGAAGAATTTAAAAATACAATCTACATCAAAAACATTAAAAAGAAAACAAAAACAGATACAGTTATGGGGGATAATACTAGAAGGCCAATAAGGCCCGTGGAATGTAATACTCCTTAAATTAAAGAAAAATAAATAACAACTTACAGTACAAGAACAAAAGAAACGTACAACCACTAGACAAGACTGGGACAAATGCTCAAAAAGAAAAGTTTGAAAAAGCCGGGAAAGGTGCAATACTGTTCTAAAGACAGACTAAATTATTCATATTTTAAAATGAGTTTCTGTTTTAATTTGCTACGGAAGTTTTTAACCGATTTTGAGTTTTGTATCGATTTATCAAGGGTATTCCAAAGATGTGGACCAGTAGCTCGAACAGAATGGTCAGAAAAAAATCTTTTGAAGTTGGTATATTGATAATTGTCTCGTTGTCTTGTCGAATAGTTATGGAATTCTGAACGTTTCTTAAAATAATTTGAGAATGCTGATGGTAGCTCATTTGATGTATATTTGTACATAAATGATCCCAATTCAAGAGTATAAATATCGAAAATTTTAAGCAATTTGAATTGGGTAAAAATTGGATCAGTAATGACTACAAGAAATTGTTCTCATTGCCCATTAACAAGCTTATCTACATATGTTTTACACGCACTTCCCCAAATGAGAATGTTGTAGTTTAAATAAGGCAAAACAAGAGTACAGTAAAGAGTATGTAGAATACGTTTAGGTATAAAATGTTTTGAGTTTGTTCATGACACCAATATTTCTCGAAATTGTTTTTGATACACAATCAATGTGGTTCTTCCATGTAAGACATTCATCGATTAATACACCAAGAAATTTAGTGTGTTTCACCCGCTCTAAAACCGTACTATCTAAAATTACATTTTTATTCACATCGTAAAAGACAAAAGAAGTATCGAATTAATTTTACCGCACGAAAGAGGCCTGTCAATCAAAGTATATAATAGGCTATTTATTGTCTTTGACTAAAGCAAAAACGTCTAGAGGTTTTTAGTTGTGCTTTTTATCGTGTAAACACAAAATGATTGTTTTAGGATTGCAATTTCTCAAGTGGGGATTATTATTGACTCCAGCGAATAGAATAAGTAATGTGTTAACAAAATATTTTACTACGGATTACAAAATGCATTGTTATGCACGGACAGAACATTTGAACTAGCTATATATATTGTACACTTGTCTATTATGAAAATACATGGTGTTTTTGTCATGATCAATGATGTTCTGCTAAATATTTACATCCAATAGGTCCCGGCCTAGACTTTTTAGGCTCATTCTTTGGCCTATGGTTGGCAAACGTTTCTCTGCGATGTTTTTTCGCATAAAAATAATAGCTATCAACGACAGCACTGTTTCGTTGATTTTTCGCTTCAGTTTCTTTGTGTCTTTGTGACAATTTGGTGTGCAGCTAGTTATTTACAAGTGCATTTGTTTGACACTTTTTATCTTGTTGGTGGCATGTGTTTGCCTCTGCCGCTGCCTGATCAGCTTACCTCTGTGTTCTACCACGAAAAAAGGCTGGTTGATTTTCATGATTTTTCCATTTCTGCATGATGATTGTAATGTCTTTTTCACCTTTTTCTCTTCCTTCAGCTGGTTCTAGTCTTAATTTCCTGTTGTCCTATTTTTCTTTGTAGGTTAAGTCAGGAGTGATACATACTTTCATCCATGCTATAGAGCTCTTCTTCAATGTCTTTGCTTTTGATAGTATTAGTTTCTTTGTGCTGATGTGATCCAATTTGATTCTTAAAAGTCTCGGTTTCTGGCATTCTGCTGACCCTCCTCTGGCGTACTAGTATCTGCTTTCCTTCCCAGCCAAACTGGTTGATCAATCTGTAAATTAATTCGTCAATAAGCTGTCTTACTTGCTCCGTATCAAATGCTTTCCGTTCAGTAGTGTTGTCGTTTTTGCTTTCTGGTAGGCTATGTTGTGAAACACCAGGTTGCCATCTCTTCTTTCGTGCTCTTTTATGTCTCTAAAGTACTTATCAACTTTTTGTTCTATGTCTTCAATAGCACTTTTCCTTATTGATCAGCGCCTCCTCCATCCTTGCGCGCACCCTTGCAAAACCATCCAGTACTCTATCAAGTTTCTTGTTCAAGTTCATGTTGGTGGAACTGACATATCCCAGCATTTAGAAAACTTTTCCCATGTCATTGCATGTTTCAAGCATTAATAAATTCAGTGGCATGGCCTTGCACACTGAGTATGACATGCGTACACACTGATCGCTGAAGTACGAAACCTGTGGTTGGATAGCTGGTATAAGATTGCAAAAGTGCGTCGGAACTACAGAACGAATGAGGTCGATCCTTATATCATTAGTTAGGTGAAAGAAAGGCATGCTTAAATCTTGACTCCCCGAGGTTATACGACCTTTCGTTCTGGTGATATGCCGTTACAAAGCAAAAGAGGGCGACCAACAGTCAGTGATATAGAAGAATCGGCCACAATTCGCCATTGAAAAAGTGGTTCAAAGAAATAATGTAGCTCAAAGTTGCGTCAGTTCTACTGCTCGCGGGATGACAATTGAAGCATGAAAATGACCGTGGAGGTTGTCTTTTTTGAAATCCGGGCACCCCAACTTCATCATTAATTTCATTTACAAATGTTGACAGTATAATTGAAGAAATGGTGTGTGTTTCTACCGTGTTGAATGGTTCACTCATGCGTGGTTTGAGCAGATGACATGAAGTTTTCATTATGTATCTGGTGATTGACCCTAGAGGAAACACCTAGTAGGCCTAGGCCCTATGGGGAGACATATCGCAGAACCAGAGAAGATTGTCCATTTGTTTCCCTCTTTTTTTCAACAATCTATAATAGGCCTACTCTGCTTGTATAGACTGCAGCGCAAGACTGGTGAAACACAGGTTGACCATCATGGTGAATGCCGACTGCGGGTCAATCACAGAGCCCTGGGGCTCCGCAAACAAGTTGAACAGTGTCCGAGTCAGCGCCACGAGTCGATGTGAACTTGAAACCATAGATGTTTGAAGTTTGTTTGTTTTTAATTTGGCAAATCGATAAACACAATCACAAAATAGACACAAATCGATTGCAATATACAAATATAAACACATAAATAGCAAATAACACCTACTGGCAGTACGTTGGTAATGTTAGCAACAGTCTGGAAGAAAATGATACAAAACCATTCTGGAGATTTATCAAAGCCAAGAGACAACATACTTTTGGAGTAGCTGGTTTAGCCACAGGTGATGGTAACAGGGTTGCCGCTACTGCAGAGGAAAAGGCCAATGTTTTAAATCGCCAATTCCAGTCAGTTTTCACTCAGGAAAATTTGCTAAATATACCAAAGATGGGAAAAAGTACCGTTCCATCTATGCCTTCCATAACAATAACAATGCCTGGAGTTAAAAAGCTCCTCGACAACATCAAAGTGAACAAAGCTGCAGGTCCAGACGGTCTTCCAGCTAGAATCTTCAAGGAATGTTCATCTGCAATCGCCCCCATCTTACAAAAGATGTCAAAGGTCTCTTGATACTGGCAATCTTCCCAAAGACATGGTTGGAAGCAAACGTTACTCCACTTTTTAAAAAGGGTGATAGGTCATCACCAGCAAACTATAGACCCGTTTCATTGACTTCAATTGCTTGCAAATTACTGGAGCATCATCATATTATGGCCCACTTGGAGAAATACAATATCCTGACAGACCATCAGCACGGATTTAGGAAAGGTCGCTCTTGTGAGACGCAACTTGCTCTTACTTTCAACGATCTGGCCAAATGTCTTGATTCCCAAGGTCAAACTGACATGATCATCATGGATTTTAGTAAGGCGTTTGATTGTGTGCCACACCAAAGACTTCTTAATAAAATTCATCATTTTGGCATCCGAGATTCTCTCCACTTATGGCTTTCATCATTTCTCACTGAAAGATATCAGCAGGTCATCCTTGATGGTAGCTCGTCCCAACGTATCAAAGTTACATCTGGAGTTCCACAGGGAACAGTGTTGGGTCCCCTACTATTTTTGTGTTATATAAACGACCTACCAGAAAGCATCTCGTCAACAGTCCGCTTGATGGCCGACGATTGTGTGATGTATAGACAAATTACCTCCCAAGACGACTGCGTTCAACTCCAAAAAGATCTGGACAAACTTTGTAACTGGGAAAATCGATGGCAGATGAAGTTCAACAGTAAGAAATGCTTTGTCATGAACATCTCTGATAAAAGAAACATCATTCGTCACCCCTACAGTATGCAAGACTCTGTTTTGGAAAATGTTGATCATCACACATACTTGGGTATCGAAATCACCTCTAAACTGAACTGGAATCTTCATGTCAATAACATCTGCTCCAAGGCCAACAGATCGCTGGGTCTCCTTCGAAGACATCTTCATAGTTGTAAACCAAACATCAAAGAAATAGCCTACAAGTCATTAGTGCGGCCAAAGCTCGAGTTTTGCTGTGCAATCTGGGATCCATACCATCAAAACCAGAAAGACCAAATTGAAGCTGTTCAAAGAAAAGCCGCCAGATTTGTTTGTAAAAATTACAAACGTGAAGCCAGCGTCTCTGCAATGATCCAACAACTCAAGTGGCAGTCCTTGGAAGAGCGCCGTGCAGCTTCCAGACTCACATTTACGTACAAAGCCCTTCACAAACTGATTGCTGTTAATATGGATCACCTTAAATCAAACACAAGCATGTCCAGACCAACCAGAAGAAATTCCTCCAGACTCGCTTTAATCAAAGTAACTGCAAAGAAAGACAAATACAAAAACTCTTTATATCCAAGAACTACATCTGAGTGGAATGAATTGCCAGCTCATGTTCAAACAGCCCCATCACTTGATGTTTTTAAAGAATGCCTAAAGGACATTAACATTGCCTCACTTATCAAAGACTCTCATTATGATTAAAACTGCTTGCTGCGAGCTAGCCCTAAGTATCACCTTTGCGTGGAGGCGGTTGCAGAGTTAACGAACCAGAACCAGAACCAGAACACTCTATTAATTAGACAGCCAAATCGATATGCCAGGATGGCCCATAAAGTTGACTAAATATTGTAAGTATACTTATTGATAGACATATTTGGGACCCACCTTAGCTCCGAGGGCCCACTCCTTCGGATTATCGGATTATTACTCATTTGGCTTGCTATAGACGACCCGGTATGACGTTACAATAATTTACATAAAAGTTTTTCGATGGAGTAGTGTTGTAAATCGATACCGAAAGTCCGAAAGTCCAAAGAAATTCGTGTTAGAAAATCTATGCAAAAACACCAATTTTGATAGTCATAGAGTAAGTAATATAACCACCGTTTGTTTAAAGACAGGCTTAATCTTATTTTATTGAAATAATAGTTCAGTTGCCTCTAGAAAAGTTTAAGCTTACTTCTTAACGATGCAGTGTAGGTGGGCTTAGTCCCAGGCTAGTCCCAACTGTGACTCTCTCAATAGAGTCACATGAAAGTCAATTGAAATCGTACAGTCATGAGTTGTAAAAGTTGTTTCATCAATTTTTAGTAAACTAAGTAAACTTAGAGGACCCAAACATTCACTGAAATGATCCACAAACACAATGACTTTGGAATATTATTGTGAGTATTTTAAAATACTAGAGTATTTTTAAACCAACTTTTGGCAACTTTTTTGTCAAAGCACATGGTCGCCGCCATCTTGGATTTTGACCAACTTTTATCAAAAAAATGCATTTAAACTCAACTGAAGCTGATATTGGCCTGTTATATGTTGTTAAATACTAATGAGAATATACTGGCATACCTTTGGTAAATTTATATGCTCTCTGAAAGAAGATATTGACTTATGAAATTCGTCTATAGAGAAGTTCAATGAAGCTGGCAGTCACCTTCTTGTGAGAAGGGGACGTAGGCACTAGTCCCAGGCCAGGGCTGTGACGTGACCATGGACCATCATTAACTTTTATCATTGAGCATTGTAATTTCTATAGGTCCTAGATCACAGGAGTAATGTGTAATACTTTGGCCATTTTTAAGCTGTCTAAGTTTTGACAGGCCTAAAAAAATTCCAATCAGCATGGGCAACATCTTAATAGTCTAGAATCATAATTAACCTAATTTAAACCAAAAGATGAAATTTATCATCCAAAATGTGGACGTAAACAAATCTGAGGTGGTCAAATTCAGAAACCCAATGTTACTACATACGAGGCAAGTTTAGGCCCCAAAATCACACATTTTGATTCTAAATATTAACAAACCACCTCTCATGGGATGCACAAGACTCTCAAGGAGCTTACTAATTAAACAAATTGAGAACAGCTTCAATATTTTGGTTGAATTTGAGGTGTGGACTTATAGTCCTCAGATGGTCTGTACAGACATGCTTAAATGGCAGTTTTATAGCATTTCCCATGACTTGACACTAAGTCAAGTCATGGTGCTTAGGGACCGCTCAGTGCTCGATTTTAGGAAAAAAGGTTACTTGCACCTGTGCATGTAGTTTCAAAAAGTTACTTGCACAAAATTTATCTTACATGCACATGGCAAATCAACTGACAAGAATTTATATACATGTAAAATCATATTGCTGGGGATTCCAAAATGTCTATGAAAGAATAATGCAGTCTCCCCAGCTTCCGATATTGGTAGCATTGCCTTTATCTCCCATTTATTAAAGTAAATTACAGTCTTACAGTCTTTGTCTTCCGTCATGGTAAGTAAAAGATAAAAATTCACAAAATGGCTTGAGTTATGGAAGAAAAAAATAGATATTTCAACATTGTTTTGGTGTAAATTATACTCTGCATCAAACATAGTGATTGCAAAGTCACTTGCACCTGTGCAAGTAGGTAGAAAATATTACTTGCACCAAGAGAAAAGTACTTGCATATGTGCAAGTGTGCAAGTGTAAAATCGAGCACTGGGACCGCTCATTACTTACGCCAGGGGGGGGGGAATGGTAAAATTTAGGGGGGAATGCGAAATTATTTTTCAGAAAGAGGGGGGATGCGATTTTTTTTTTAAAGGAATGAGGGGGAATGCAAAATTTTTTTTCAACTGTCAAAGAAAAAAACACTAAAAAGGAAAGAGAAAATTGATAATTTAAATGTAAAATGTCAAAAAAATTGCACGCTTCGATTTTTGTAATCAAAATAAACACATTTTTTAGCAAAGGTTTTATGTTAATTTTTAGCTGAAATAAGCAAGTTTTTCGTTCCATAAGTTTTCCTCCGGCCATTTTTGCTCCAATTTTTTTTGACACAGTTGTTAAATTTTGCCCCAGGTTAACCCCTCATTTTAAAACTCCTTGTGTAGCCACTGACGGTACATACACAGATTTCACCTGTGCCAAGACCCCCCCCCTTGGCACAGGAGACTGTGTATAGGAAAGCATTTAAGCATCTTCCATAGACAGCCACAGACACGAAACACCCTAAAATCACTAGCTTGATTTTCAATGACATTTTTAAAATATGAATGCCACTCACCCAAAATCCGATAATAAACACCTTAAATATTCCAAATCCATCATAAAATAATGTTTTAAGAGCTCCAATCCAAAAAATAAGACCATTATTTCCAAATTGTGTGTGCATTCCAGAAGGTCAGCCATGATGTTGACAAACATGCGGGTGTGTCTTGGAAAGATGAACAGAGGCTAAATGAACTCTGCAGTAAAGGGTCAGTGGAAGGGGTACCTATTTGTTACATGTTAGGCAATTGTTTGGTTGCCCTCCAGAGCTTTTTTCAGAGAGGGTTGGTCGGTCGTTTTTTAGGTTTTTTTAATTTTTTTTTTAATACTCTTCCACGTACTGCTAGGTCGATCGGCCGCTCCAGCCTTCACAACTTCCCCAGCGACATCCAAATCAAAACAATCAAATACTTCTTATAGTAATTTGGGACATCTTAAACATTTTGAGAGTTGAATAT